>JACBYM010001352.1:28195-70178 GCA_013435755.1 Amphilophus citrinellus | reverse complement strand
GTGGGTCTCTTGCCGCTGCTTCGGCTTGCAGCGCTGCTATTCATATGTAAAGTGGAGTCGTTAACGCCTCGCTCCTGCCGGCTCCCCCCGTACCTTTACCCCCTGCTGATTCTGGTGGTACGTAAACGACCATATCCGTCTCAGGCGAACGAATATGCGCTGCCCCGTATGCTGACGAAAGCTGCCGTTTACTAGGTGCGCCCGCGTCAGTATACGGGGACGGATATGCTTCTTTTCGTGCAGTGTCTGTGCTGCACACAGATGCTGCAGTAGTTTGGTTTGGACCCTAAAACGTATTTGCAGCACAGAAAGGGGAGCGTGTTCTCCCACGTTTGTGCGCTTCGGCTTCCGTGTCCAGACGAGGACCCGCCCACACTCATACCTAAAGGAGCAGTTCACAGAAACGCGGTGGGAACGCGGGCCCGTTCTTAAGCGTTTCGCTGGTTCATTGGGAACGGCACGAGCACTGGCACGCGAACCGGCTCCTTGGCGGTGGGAAAGTAGAGTCTGTGTGGAGTTTGTGTGGAGTTCTCCTCGTACTTGCGCGGGTTTCCTCTGGGTACTCCGGTTTCCTCCCACATTCCAAAGACATGCACTTACTGGGGTTAGGTTTATTGGCTACATAGGTGTGAATGTGAGTGTGAAAGGTTGTTTGTCTCTCTGTGTTGGCCCTGTGACAGGCTGGCGACCTGTACAGGGTGTACCCTGCCTCTCGCCCTATATCAGATGGGATAGGCTTCAGCGCCCCTGCGCGACCTTGAACAGGATAAGAGGAAGAGAATGGATGGATGGATGGAGGGAGACGTAGCACTGAAACATTCAAAGATGAATCTCTGAAAGCATCATCTTCTTCTAGTTCTTTTAAAGGGAAATGTGTGCGTAAAAACAGTTTGCCATGAAAGAAGAAACTTAAAAAATGTCACAGAATTCACTAAATTTGATTTAACCATACTTGTGGACACTCTGTTACATCTATAATTTTATGGTTTAAAACTTACTATAAGTTAACTATTTTTCATTCCTTGAAAATCAGTAGGAATTGTCACATTTTTCAGATAGAACCTTATAATTCCAAACAAAAAATGAGTTTTTAGATTTATATAGTGTTGTAGTTGAGACCACCTAACCCGAGACAAGACCAAGACCAGTGCCTGATGCTAAATGACACAATAAAATGTGAAACATGATCAAAATCACTTCTCAAATTGATCTGAAAGATCCACATTCCCATAAAATCACCCTGATATTAAACACTCACAGCTCAAATAAATCTTTATTTATGTCATGTCCTGGGCCGGTGGCCCAGTGTTATGTTTTCTTGGTATTGTTTCTGTTTTCTCGGGTTGTGTTTTGTTATCTTTTGTATTTGCCCTCAGTCATTTCTAGTTCCTTGTGTCTCCCAGTATTCTGTCAGGTTTGCGTTTCTGTTCCCTCGTCATACTTCCTGTTTTATTTTGATAGTCGTCCAGCCCCTGTCTGTTGTATTCAGTTTTGCTTCCCCCTGGTCTCGTCTTAGTTATCAGTGTCACCTGTGTTCCCACCTGTTTCCTCTTCCCTCATCAGCCCCTCTGTGTATTTAAGTCCTGTGTTTTCTCTGCTTGTTGTCGTGTCGTTGATGTTATTATGCCAGCGTGTTCCAGTCTCCCCTTCGTCTCCCCTTCGTCTCCCCTTCGTCTCCCCTCTAAAGGATTATGTATTTGTTTTTTCCCCTACCTAAATAAACACCCTTTAAGTTATGCCGTTCTCTGGAGTCACCCGTTTCATCGCCGGCCGTGACAATTTAATACTCCTGGGTGACTTCCATCATTTATCACAGAATGTAAAACAATTATGTCACAATAGTCTTAACTTTTCTCTGCCTTTCATAAACAATTCATAAAGTTATGTTGTTTTTAAACCAAAAATCTTTGTAAAAATGGGTGCTTTTTCAAAACCACATAGCTAAATGTGTAAAACTGAAAAAATGGCAAACACTCATTGACAGTAAGAACTAAAGCCTTTAATCTTATACAGATTAAAGCTGCAGGATGTAACTTTATAAAAAATCTGGTTTTTACATATTTGTTAAAACTGTCACCATGTCACAACAGTATGAGACCGATAATCTGTGAAAAATCGAACTCCTCCACCTCCTCCCTGAACCGCTCCCAGTCAAAAACAACCAATCAGAGCCAGGAGGAGGGTCTTAGCACTGTCAATCACTCCTCGTGTATGTGCTGCTCAATGTAGTTGTGTGCAATACTTCAAGATCTGGTATTGATCCTATGCCAAGGAAACACAGGGCCATTATCACCAATACTGATACCGATACTTTTTAACTGGTTTGACATTTTTTTTCCTTTGGATCATTAATTAGTTAAAACCCAGGATAGAATTGGGCAAAGTTTATATGTAAGTAGAAAATACTTTATCAAAATAAAAGTTATTGTTCTGAAACAATAGAACATTAAAAAAACAATTTTCCCCATACGTTGATGTCTGGATTTTTTTTTCATAAATGAAGTTTACAAAATCATCACTCAAGAACAAATGCAAACTTTTTTTCCAGGTAGATTGTTCAGAAAGTATAATACAAAAAATTAATAAAAAATGTCCTTTCATTCACTAATTTTCTAGATTCTTTCTTAAATAAACAAGTTGTATAAATTTAAATTTACTTTAAATGTTTCATAGCAAATTCCTTTTTTTCCCCCCAAATACAATATGTTATGCATCACATGACAGCATAACAAAACACTGTGGGGAGGGGAGGAGCAAAGTGTGCCTGCTCTGTGCTGTGACAGGAGCGACACTTAGACAGTCAGCTCGCATCTTTGATGAAACCGCAGCACTGCATACAGGAGAGAAGCTGAAGCCAAAGTATCTATGTCATTACACTGATATTGATCAATACCAATACCAACATTGGTATTGATATTATCGATATTAGGATCGATCTGCCCACCACTAGCCCAATGTACTAATGGCGGAGAAACAACTTACTTCTCTGCCATTACCATTGGTGGTGGCCATGGTAACTTCAGGGTTCTAGCAAGAAATATTTCTCACCCCAGCGCTAATGCTAATGAGTAAGCTAATGCTAACCGTTAATGCCGCTCCTGCTTGTTAATTGAGTGATGGGGCCTAAGATGTAACTGGAAAGCAGCAATCAGTTTTTTTGGACATGTAGTTACATTTCTCGAGGTGCATGTCAGGTTTGGTTCAGAGAGGATTTTCAGTTATGCACAAGGGACCAATGCAGAACTCTAAATCAGGCCTTATTAGATCGATAGAATGATCATTTTTGTATATAATCCAGAAAAGTTACATTTATATATCATGCATTTAATGTGTCCCACAGTGCCGTTTCCTTCCACTAATGTGTTTGCAGAAATCACATAAAAAAACATACACAACAAAAACATAATCCAGATTTTTTAACAATCAGCTGCTAAAAGCATTTCCTACATTTGAATATCAGCCACCATGTTGTGAGCATAAACTATCACGTTTTTAATGCAACAATAGGAAGTGACATCATCTTGCTGGGAACTGTTTGATATTGTGTTTTAATTATTGTACAGCGCCTTTCTGTCTGTGAAAAACGCTATATAAATAAACTTATCACCTGAATCCTGTTGCTTCTGTGTGAGAAGGTGATGCATTGGCTTATGGCACGTTGCAAATTTCATTAGGGCTGCAACTATCGATTATTTTAGCAATTGCGTATTCTATTTATATTGACTACCCGAGTAACTGGATAAGAAATACTTTTTTCACATTAACAGCTCATCTGCATATTTTAACTTCCATACTGCAGTTTTTCCCTGTGTGAAACAAACAGGGTGGATGGAGCAGCTACAAAGTTCTCTTTTCTTGGCTTGCTGATCAGGTGGTTGATTAAGGACCTCCAGCTATTTCCCAGTAAAGGTTTAATGGAGGTTACAGGGAGAAAAGGCTTCTTTTGGACACTAGAAAAACATTTCCTTCTGCTCCATCTGAGCTCACCGGCTCCGCCTCTTTGCGCTTGTGTAGACTGACTGCACATAAATCAGCTGACTGCTGCTGTTGCATCATCAGTGTTTATGTTGAAAAACTGGGGGCTGCGTGAGCGTAATCTTGTAATGCTTTATATTCACAAGCATTCTCCTAAATAAGTTTCTACTCCAGGTCTATATTTAGTCACAAATCAGGGATTAAAGTATCAAAAATGTTTTGATGGGGAAGGGGTCCTTCCAGTACTGGACGGTCACCAGTACTAATAGCTAGCTAGCAGTATGTCCGGGAGCTGAAGTAGAGAAAAAAATAACAGCTGAAATTCTCAGCACAGCGAGCACAACACACAAACAAGGTAGAGAGCGGTGGAGGCGGAAAAACATGTCAGCGATGATCGCTCAGTGTCAAAGGGAATCCGTTGCACCAGTGGAGAACTTTATAGAATCTGAGGGGTGTTTTTTCTAACTCCTGATCCCCACTCCATTCCAGTAGGTGGCGGTAATGCAGCTGTAAGCTGGTTTGGTCAACTGCAAACCCACAAGAAGAAGACGACGGAGCACTGTAATGCAGCTAATGTGAGCGAAACGTTATTTAATGTATCGGATTACATTTTTTATTTCTTTCCGATATCCGATCCAGTAATTTAGGCCAGTATTGGACCGATACCGATACTGAATATCGGATTGGCGCATCCCGATTCTGAATACAAGTAGGGCTGCAACTATCAATTATTTTAGTAATCAAGTATTCAATTGATTACTCCGTCAATTAATCAAGTAATTGGATAAGAAATAATTTTTCATTTTAACAATTCATCAGCATATTTTAACTTCCGTACTGCAGATGTTTCTCTGTGTGAAACAAACAGGGTGGATGGAGCAGCTTCAAAGTTCTCTGTTCTTCATGTTGCTGATCAGGTGGTTGATGAAGGACCTCCAGCTGTTTCCCAGTAAAGGTTTTAAGGTGGTTACGGGAACAAGAGCTCCTTTCGCTCCACCTGAGCTCACTGTCTCAGTAATGGCTCCACCTCTTTGCGCTTGCTGCAGGTGTGCAGACAGACTGCACATAAAACAGCTGCTGTTGTGTTTTTGTTGAAAAACTGGGGGCTGAATGAGCTTAATACTGTAATACTTTTTATTCACAAGCATCCTCCAAATTCCGTTTCTACTGCAGCTCTATTTTTAGTCGCTAATCAGGGATTAAAGATAAAAACATTTTGACGGAGCCCCTCTGTACTGAAGGGGGGGGGCACCGAACGATTGCTAGTGCTAATGGCAGCCCCCCTTTCCCCAGTACATTGTGGTTATAGGTCTGTTCTGGTGGCTACAGCTGACATCCTCTGCACAACACGCGCACATTCAAACACAGAGAAGTGGGGGCGTGGAAAAACATCTCAGCGATCCACTCGTGTTAAAGGGTCGGCTTTTTTGTGTGTTTTTTTCCAAATGACGGAAATCTGTTACAGCGATGGAGAACTAATGTGGAGGAAATGCTCCGCTTACACGGAGACACCTGAGCTGCAGAGTTGAAACAACATCAAAGCAACAAATTTGTGTCGAGGATTTTTAATAATCAAATTGCGTTACTCCTAGAATTGTTGCAGCCCTAAAACTTGCATTAAATTTTTAGTTTGTGTATCAAATACATGAAGGTTGGTATTTACCTTTCATGCTGGAATTTTTTTGTTGAATCGGAAGCCTGAAATTTTCCTTTGATCTTCATTTTCCCTCTTACTTCTCCTCATGTTCTTGCCGGTTGTTATTTCGATTTATGCAGCACACACATGAACATAATGAGATCAAAAGCGCACAATGTGAATGAAACCGTCCGTGCTCTGTGGTAGATTGCAAACTGCGGTGAAATGATACAGGCGTAAGCAGCAATAATAGCAGCGACAGGGGCGGAGTCTGCGAGGTGCGCTCCCGGGAGAGGGCGGAGGAGCGCAATCTTTGTTGGATTTGAATCAGTACCTTTTGCATCCAATAAAAGCAAAGATGTTAACAAATAAATTGAACAATCTTCCAGCAATTAATGATATTTCCAGAGCTGTGGTCTTGACTGGTCTTGAAATAAAATCCCGAGTCAGCAACGTCCGAGTCCATGACAAGACCGAGACCATCAAAAAGCGGTCTCGAGACCAAGACCGATCTCGAGTACTACAACACTGGATTTATAAGGTTCTATCTGCATTTTTCTTGTTCAAAAAAACAAACAAATTTGCACATTTAATAGGATTTTGATATTACTGATTTAGAATACATATAGGGTGTGATTCATGTGTGAACAAGACTTATTCTATGCTGTACAGAGTGCAAAAACTTTAAAGCTTAATATCTCAAAACTGGTCAGAACGTAGATAGAACCTTATAATTCTAAGAGGACGAATTGGTTGTTGAATTTATTTCTTGAAACTGTATCTTTGTCAGGTTTTTATTACACAATAGTCACTCTTGCACCTGACAAAGTATGAAAATACTAAAATTAATACTGAAACTAACAAAAACTAAACTAAAACTAAGCATTAAACCAAAAATAAAAAATAATGAGTAAAACCGCTCTGAAAACGAACTAAAGTATAATGTAAAATCCAAAACTAGTATAACCTGATCAGGACACGAGGAGTCCTGCAGCTGCACGTTGTGCTCAGGCCTCACTCAGTGTTTCCTGTCTCAGATGTGCAGCATTGAAGTGCTGCATTTTTAATATCTGTAACATTAATAACTAGGGCTGCAACTAACGACTATTTGATAGTCGATTAGTCATCGACTATTGAAACGATTAGTCGACTAATCGGATTATAAATCACATAATTATGAAATGGCACTTATTTAGCTATCAGCTTTTACATTTAACATAAGGTTATTTAAAATGTATTAGTAACCACATACTTCATTCAAAACTTTTAATCAGGTTTGCTGCTATTAGATTCAACTCATTGTCATTGTGCGCACAAGGCACACAACGAAATGATCGTTCTAAATCACTCATCCAGAGACGAGCATCTGCGGTCATGCAGCCAGAGACCGGTGCTCCCTTTAGGCAATGTGGTCTAAGTGTCTTACCCGAGGACACAACGCAGCGCAGCCTACCCACTGCGCCACTGCCACTATACATATAACTTTAACGGTCCATTTTTCCAACCATAAAAAAAAATTTGTATTTTTTCGTCCCTGTAAAACAAAGTTGGCACAGTTTCACCAGTACCCCCCCATCACTAAACGTGCCACTGAATGCTATCCGGTCTTTAGGTTTGACGTCATTTCTGGGTCCAAATGCTTCTAAATAAACAGCAATGGTATAACCAATGACTGTTCACTATTAAAGATGATTGTAACAAACCTTATCAGCTGCAGCTATTTCCGCTTCTTTCTCATCGGTAAAATCACAACTGAGTGTGTTTTTTTCGAGTTAAAACAACCAGGGAAACAGGATTGCGGAAAATTGATCACGTGACAGTTTGGACCCGGAAATGGAATTCTACGTCATCACTTAACAACCGGATTGCGCATGTGTGACGCTCGCCAGAGATAGAGGGACAGGAAGATGTCTCACTATGTTAAAAAAAAAAAAAATCACCAGTAATAATAAACGACTATTATCGACAATTAAATTCGTCGTCAACTATTTTTATTGTCAATTATTGTCGATAATGTCGACTAATCGTTACAGACCTATCAATAACATCATAAACTTTGTGAATATTAACTTACAGGCTGTTTCTCATCTGTCAATCATTATTGTCCATATTTATATCATATGTTGTTTAGTGTTTCTATCTATCAATTATATGCACGTGGTTATATGGATGTCTTTTTGTCTGATAGACATTAACGATCACATGATCATGATTAGATGTGGGCGTGTTCCTGTAATGTGCTCCATGTGTGCCTGAAATGTCACATTATGGGATGTATTAAAGTCATTCAGGAGCTTTTTACATGTTTGTTCATCAGTGTGTTACATTTCTGGACTGTCCTTATCTCCATTAAGAAAAGAGAGTAATCATCAATGGAGCTCTGATATCACCATGGCAACAGGTAAATAAAGAGCAGAGCCTCCATTTTTATCCAGAGGATCTGGGATTATGAACAGGAGTCAGTGCTGAGCCTTAATCTTAATAAGAGGAGAAGAGTGATTTCCATCATCGTCATCATCACAGACTGAATAAAGTTTGATATCAAAGATGATTTTATGTCTGCTCTGATCTAATTATTCAGCTGCAGCCTGACAAACAAGCTGCAGGAGCAGGAAGTGCAGATCAAAGTGTGGAGAAACAGCCAGTTTATGATGAACCTATGATATTCATCATAAACTGGCTCAGACACATCTCACATCTCATCTGATTAACGGATAGTGACCCCAACAACAGCAGACCCCGGGGGCAGATGTCAGATCAGTTTATTAGTCAATAAAAATGTTTTTTCTGCACTTTATGACCATGTTAACAAGGTTTCCTGATTTACTCATTTCTGGACTCATTGAACGCATCACCATCCCATAATAGTTGTTTTCTCGCAGCCCATCCCATAATAGTTTCCTCCTCACGACGGAACAGGACTTCGCTTTGGAGCTCACAGTTCGCTCTCTTTCAGTTGGACCTGTACCCTCAAATAGTTGCTAAAATAGTTACTCTTTTCACCTCAGTGGAGGACTATCTTGCCGGGACACTCATGGGTTTTGTATCCTCAATGTTTATGCGTCCATGAGACTGTAAGTTTGCCTCTTTGATTGTTTGGCTAGTTACGAAAAGCGTCCAGTTTGCTGTTGAAATACTCTTCTCTATAGTTGTTCTCACTGTTTAATTCTGAGTGTTGTTGCAGTAATATTCCTCATTATTATGATAACTATCATTGTGAAATCTTTATTAGTCTTAGTTGCGTCTGAGTTAGCTTTTTTGTATTGCGGTTGCCGAAAATGCCGGTGATGCATTTAAAGACCATCGGAATTCTGGAAATTCCCATAATTTCATCTTAGCCAATGGTGCGTTCAAGGATGCTTGGAATTTTCTGTATTTGGCGAGAATTGACTGGATATCAATGTTTCTTTCTAGTATGCTATTTTAGTTAAAAGCCATGTCATTCAATAACTCTTTACACCATTCTGGTTTATTTCATTGTAGATACTTGAATATTTAAATGTGCTGTTAGATAGATTACATTTGTTATATATCTATTTGATCACTTGTTGTCATTTATTCTTCTTTTTGTAGAAACCATAAACTTCACTATAAACATAAACCTCATTATAAGCATAACCCTCATCCCAAGGTAATAAAGAGTGGCATGAGTATAACTGACGTCTTCTCTCATCTGTTCTGGCCAGACAACCTGGGGAGATTGAGGATCTAAATCAGTTGCCTTATACAATCCTTCGGAGGTCACAAGTTTGGATTATTTTCCATCACCTCTTTTACATGGTCCTTCGAGCCGGATCCTCAGTTTCCTCTGTTAAAATGGCCCATCCTCGTCGTGATATCCGTCAGCCTCGTTACCTTGATGACTTCATGGTTACTCGCCCAAGACGTCAGCTCCCTTCAAATACACTCTATGACCACTCCACCGAGGGAGCCACCACTCAACTTCCAGCTCCACTTCTCACCCCAGAGAGATCAGCGCCTCAGAATGTCAGTTCAGAAGACGTCTTATCAGCTCTTCGGGAAATAGGGAAGGACAATAATCAACTCAGACAGGAAATGCAGAATCTTCTGAGCAACCTTTCACTGAGAACACCTCTTCAGCCTCCCTGTCCAACTGAAAGGCATCCTGTGGAATTTGATGGCACTGTTGCTTCACCCTTGCCACATTATCCTTCTCAAAGTACATCCACTCCTAACCCGTTCTTCAGCCAAAGGGTATCTGAGTCAGAGTACTTGCCATGGCCTGAAGCTGTTACTATTCCACCATATGATGAGCCATTGCCTCCGCCGCCATCCCCAGTGTCATATCCTTGTCCTGAGGAATGATGATGATACTTTATTGATCCCACAATGGGGAAATTACAGTTAACAGAACACCCATCCAAGAGACAAACAGAACAAACATGGGGAGATAGGTGAACTGTGGCCATGCTGCCCCCCTTCTGGAGGCGCTGCCATTAAAAAGACAGAAACAATAGTGAAAACATATAGGGATGAGTGAGGAAAAAAAATCATCTCATACTTTGTATACATATGCACATACACAGTATCAGGTTACAAAAACCTCTGCGATAGAGCAGAAACATATAGCATGGGAGCACTAGGGTGGGGAGGGATGGACAGGGGAGCCAGCGGAGGCGAGAGGGGGGGTCGGGCTACTGTGGGGCTGACTCAAACTCCCTCCTCAGCTAACAGTTCTGATAAGATGTAGAGTTCATCAGCGGCTAGGTCAGGGAGATCAGTCCAACACAGGTCAGAAGAAGACAGGACGGCGGGGACGTAGAGCATCTGTTTACAAACATCCCGGAGACAATTTGATAAGCGGCAGTCCAAGGCCGCCAGGGAGCCAAATTCCTGATTCTACGACTTGTTTTGGTACAGACTGTACTGATTAATTTGTTGACAGCCTTCAGTCTTACTGGAACCTCTCTGTGGCGAAAAATCCAATTAATCCGAATCTTCTTGGTTCGTTCCTTCGCCGTGCAGAAACAGATACATACATCTCCAAGATCTTACCCCTCAGAATCAGCTCCAGATATACAGAGTCTGAGTTTGAGTCTGTACCCTTCCCGCGTTCCCGTCATAAGCAGCCTTACCAAGGCCAGACAGCTGCCTAGACTTCCTGAATTGCAACGACAAGCCAGGTATCTCCCGGTCCAATTCGGAGAAACCCCAGTGTCAATAAGCCAAATGTGTGTGTATTCCATTGACAATACGGCCAGGCACGTCATCTTCCACACCACACAGGAATCCATAACGTAGCCAGCTGGAATGTCAATTGATAAGAGGGAATAGGGTTCTCCTTCCCCCAATCTCCTTATGGTGAAAATTTGATCAAAACAATGGCGTTGAGAGACCAGCTGACCAGATCCATAATTATAAATTCCAGTTCGGAAGTTGTGTGAAGAGAGGCTCTAAAGCAGCAAGCAGCAAAGCAGGGGAAAAAAGAAGGGCTGGGGAGAGAAGAAAAGTGCGACCGTCTCCGCTGAGAGCTGAGAAAAAAAAAAAAAAAAAAAAAGGAATCAAGGTTCATCAATACCCCACAGTATGTAGAGCCATACACGCTACCATCAGAAGTGCCTTCGCCTTCAATAGAGACTATATACAGAGGGCCAAAGCCTCATATTCCCTACTTCACTGAGGATGACCCCCGACAGTTTGCTCGCCTCAAAATAGCATTGGACAATATATTGCCTAAAGATGCGACAGAGCGATTCAAGTATCAAATACTTGTTGATCACCTCAAACTGGAGGATGCCCTCCTCATAGCAGACTCTTACAGCCATAGTCCAACTCCCTTCTCAAAGACTATGGCTTCCCTCACTGAGCTGTATGGGCAGCCTCATAAATTAGCTCTGCAGCGTATAAATGAGGTCCAAGCTGAACCACCGGTGCGGAGTGGTGATGGCCGTGGGGTTCGCCTCTTCGCACTCAAAGTCAGAGCTCTTGTGGGGATGCTAGAGCAGCTGGGAATCGATGGGAAGACTGAGTTAGAATGTGGGTCACACACAGAACGCCTGTTGTCAAAGTTGCCACATGACCTCAGAGCCCAGTTCAAACGGTTCATTTACCCTATCCGAACTCCCATTCCAACATTGGTGCACTTTTCAAAGTGGCTTGAATATGAAGTCAGGGTCCAGGACGATGACTCACAACCACCTCACTTCCGTCCGGCTAGGGATGAGCGGCAGAGACTCAAGCCTATGCAACTGAAATCAGGCGCCCGTCCTACTACAGTACTGCTTGGTTCAGACCCAGCTCCCAAGCCATCTGCATCATTGACCTCATTCAAACCTGAGACTAAAATGGAGAAACCCAAGAAATACTGTCCTTACTGTGATAGTGTCCAACACTATTTTAATCAGTGTACTGAGTTCAAGAAGTTCAACACAGACCAAAGGGCCGCTTGGATCAAAACTGAGAGGCGTTGCTGGAGATGTGGGAGAAAGCATCGAGCAGCACAGTGCTATCTCAAGGCTAAGTGCCAACAATGCAATCAGACTCACCTGGAAATATTGCATGAGGTCAATTCTGCCACCACCATCAGATCAGAGGAACCACCCCCAGAGATGGTACAACCAGTTACCTATTATCTAGATCCTGCTCTAAGAAGTAGCTGTGTTTTGCTGAAGATGGTTAAAATCATTCTCTACAATGGCAAACAGAGACTTGAGACCTATGCCATCCTTGATGATGGTTCTGAGCGCACAATCATTCTCCACAAGGCTGCTCAAGAACTCCAGCTTAATGGGCAAAGTGAAAACCTAGCGCTCAGAACTATCCGCCAGGACATTAAGACAGTGTCAGGAAAGTCAGTGTCCTTTTCCATAGCATCTACAACCTGTCCACAGAAACGGTTTCGTATCAACGGAGCATTCACAGCAGCAGAACTCGGACTATCTAAACACTCTCACCCAGTTGAAGCCCTACAAAAGACTTATCGTCACCTCAGGGGTCTCCCCCTCCATTCCTTCAGCCAGGTTCAACCATTGCTTCTCATTGGTTCGGACTATCCTCACCTCCTCACTCCAGTCGAGCCTGTGCACTTGGGACCACCAGGAGGACCAGCAGCTCTCAGAACCCGTCTCGGTTGGACCCTTCAAGGTCCTGCTAAAGTCATGCTGCATCAGTCCTCTACTCCTCAGTGTCTCCTCATCAACACTTCTTCTCCTTCTGCTGATCTCCTCAGTCATGTGTCAAAACTATGGCAGATGGATATTCTCCCATATCGTAATGAGAAACTCATCACAAGGTCAAAACAGGATAATGCAGCCATCAAACTGCTGGAGGAGAAAACAATCAGAGTTGATGTTGACAACGTTCAAAGGTATGCCACTCCCCTGCTGTGGAAAGAAGGACTACCCCCTATCAATGCTCCAAAGGAAGCAGTCATGAGTCACCTGCGTGGTACTGAGAGTCGCCTGACCAAGGACTCCAGCAAAGCAGCTTCCTACAACAAGGAGATCAAAAAGCTACTTGATGCAGGCTACATCAGAAAGCTTACTTTACCTCAAGAGCAAAGCTGCAACTCATGGTATATACCACATCACATGGTCCATCACAACGACAATTGTCTTCAATTGTGCGTTCACATTTCAAGGTACCAGTTTGAATGAACATCTCCTTCCTGGACCAACCTTGGGAGCTACTCTTTTAGGCGTCCTACTTCGTTTTAGAGAGTATCCCATTGCAGTTAGCAGCGACATAAAAGGCATGTTCCATCAAGTCCGCCTTTTGTCTGAGGACCAGCCCTTTTTCCGTTTCCTCTGGAGAGACATGGGTCGCAGCAGACCTCCTGATATATATCAGTGGCAGGTTCTCCCCTTCGGCACCACCTGCAGCCCCTGCTGTGCGACGTTTGCACTCCAGAAGCACGTCATTGAACACAGTAACACTGAAGAGGGACACTCGCCACTCAATTGAAAACTGCTTCTATGTAGACAACCTTCTCCAGAGTTTTCCCTCCATGTCTGAAGCCAAACAGCTTGTCACTAAGCTGCAAGATCTCCTCCAGTCTGGTGGCTTTGAACTGCGCCAGTGGGCCACCAACGTTCCAGATCTCATCAGTCACATGCCGCCTGAACAGGTATCTGAAAACAGAGAACTCTGGCTGTCCATGGATGAACAGACCCACCAGAACGGACTCTGGGACTACATTGGCGCTGCAGGTCAGATACCATCACCTATCAGCTCCGTCACACCGAACAGCCTCAGCCCACAATGCGCACTATCTATCGGATCTTAGCCAGACAGTATGACCCCTTAGGACTGCTCGTTCCTTACACTACACGAGCTAAGATCTTGGTGCAGCGCCTCTGGGGAAAAAAGCGGGACTGGGACGACCCTCATCTTCCAGAGGACCTCCTTCAACTTTGGACCACTTGGGAGAGTGAGCTCTATATTCTCCCGAATATCGCCCTCCCCCGCTGTTATGTCCAGCCCGACACAGACCTCTCAACCTCAACTCAAAGCATCCACATTTTTTCAGATGCATCAGTGAAGGCATACGGATCTGTGGCCTACCTCCGGACTGTTAGCAGCAACGGGGAGATCCAGATAGCCTTTCTAGCTGCCAGGTCTCGCGTTGCTCCAGTTCGACAGCAATCCATTTCAAGACTGGATTTCTGTGCTGCCCACATCGGAGTTCAGCTTAGCTTTGTATTGAAATGAGTGCTCACTTTACCCATCTCATCCGTCACATACTGGACTGACTCCACTACTGTACTGAAGTGGTTGCAGTCTCCATCATGCCTCTACAAAATGTTCGTTGGTGCCAGAGTTGCTGACATCCAAGAGTTAACTGAAAACAGTTCTTGGCGCTATGTCCACTCCAGTGACAACCCAGCTGATGACATTACGCGTGGACTAACCCTCTTGCAGATCATCGGTGAAAATCGCTGGAGTAATGGACCTGGTTTCCTAAAACAACCAGAGTCATCATGGCCTCTCTGTCCAGACATTTCTTCACTCGAGGACCTAACTGAACTCCGGAAAGTCCAGTTTTGTGGCCAGACTACTACTTCCTCTCATCCACCATTGCCTGATCCCAGACAATTCAGCACCTTCAAAGAGCTACTAGAGGCGTCCGCTCGAGCATGTCACGGGGCGGCCATTAACGCCATTCCTACAGCTGAAAACTTCAGACAAGCAGAACTGTCTCTACTCAGACAAGCTCAAAGGGACTGTTTTCCAGAAGAATTCTCCCTCCTCTCTACCCAGAATCCAGTCTCTGCCAATAGCAGGCTGCTGACTTTAGCCCCAAAATATGACTCAGAAACTCAGTTGATCCGGGTGGGAGGCAGATTACGACGATGTGAATCACTTAGTAAAGACACTTTACACCCCATTGTTCTTGATCCTCATCATCCCATAGCAAAGCTCATCATAGCAGACTATGACAGCAAACTTGCCCACCCAGGAGCAGAGATAGTTTTTGCTGAACTGCAAAGAAAGTTCTGGATCCTGCGTAGCAGAGAGGCTGTCCGCAAGCATCAGCACCACTGTCCTGAATGCTGCAAATGGTGCAGTAAACCAGTCATTCCAAAGATGGCTGACCTCCCACCTACCAGTTTAAGATTACATAAGCCAGCATTCTATTCAACTGGAATGGATTGTTTTGGACCTTATCTAATCAAGAGTGGGAGACGCAATGAGAAACGATGGGGCATAATATTTAAGTGTCTGACAACGCATGCAGTGTACCTTGATCTGCTAGCCAGTATGGACACTGACTCATTTCTCATGAGCCTACGCCGTTTCATCGCCAGGCGGGGAAAACCTCACGAGTTGCTATCTGATCAAGAGACAAACTTTAAAGGAGGCAGCTCAGAACTCAAGGAGGCCTTCAACTTACTTGCCCCTGATCTACAGTCACAACTTGCCAGTCAACAAATTCATTTTCACTTCAACCCGCCAAATGCACCCCATTTCGGGGGCTCTTGGGAGCGTGAAATCAGAGCCATCAAATCGGCTCTGCACACAATCCTAGGGTCTCAAACAGTAACGGAAGAGGTCCTGAGAACCCTCCTGACTGAAGTGGAGAGTATCATCAACTCCAAACCACTTGGCTACACTTCCACAGATGTGGCAGACCCAGATCCAATCACTCCCAATATGCTGCTCATGGGACGACTGGATTCCTCCACACCTCAGGTCATCTACCCTCAGACAGACCTTCTTAGTCGCCGCAGATGGAGACACTGTCAAGCCTTAGCGGATCAGTTCTGGATCCATTTCATCCAGGATTATTTACCTTCTCTTCAGAGCCGTTCAAAGTGGCAGCAAGACTGTCAGGACCTCGCTATAGGAGACATTGTTCTCATCGTGGATCAGCAGCTTCCACGTGCCCTGTGGCTGATCGGCACAGTCACAGCTGTTTTTCCTGGAGTGGATGGCAGAGTACGGACTGTCCAGGTTCAGGTCAAGGATAGGAACTACACAAGACCAGTTGCTAAACTCATCAGACTTCCTTCACTACCACAGGATACACCTAACTGACTTTAATCAACTTTGATCCTCAAAGTTGGGGGCGGCTGTTAACAAGGTTTCCTGATTTACTCATTTCCGGACTCATTGAACGCATCACCATCCCATAATAGTTGTTTTCTCACAGCCCATCCCATAATAGTTTCCTCCTCACGATGGAACAGGACTTCGCTTCGGAGCTCACATTTCGCTCTCTTTCAGTTGGACCTGTACCCTCAAATAGTTGCTAAAATAGTTACTCTTTTCACCTCAGTGGAGGACGATCTTGCCGGGACACTCATGGGTTTTGTATCCTCAATGTTTATGCGTCCATGAGACTGTAAGTTTGCCTCTTTGATTGTTTGGCTAGTTACGAAAAGCGTCCAGTTCGCTGTTGAAATACTCTTCTCTATAGTTGTTCTCACTGTTTAATTCTGAGTGTTGTTGCAGTAATATTCCTCATTATTATGATAACTATCGTTGTGAAATCTTTATTAGTCTTAGTTGCGTCTGAGTTAGCTTTTTTGTATTGCGGTTGCCGAAAATGCCGGTGATGCATTTAAAGACCATCGGAATTCTGGAAATTCCCATAATTTCATCTTAGTCAATGGTGCGTTCAAGGATGCTTGGAATTTTCTGTATTTGGCGAGAATTGACTGGATATCAATGTTTCTTTCTAGTATGCTATTTTAGTTAAAAGCCATGTCATTCAATAACTCTTTACACCATTCTGGTTTATTTCATTGTAGATACTTGAATATTTATCTGTGCTGTTAGATAGATTACATTTGTTATATATCTATTTGATCACTTGTTGTCATTTATTCTTCTTTTTGTAGAAACCATAAACTTCACTATAAACAAAAAACCTCATTATAAGCATAACCCTCATCCCAAGGTAATAAAGAGTGGCATGAGTGTAACTGACGTCTTCTCTCATCTGTTCTGGAAGGACAACCTGGGGAGATTGAGGATCTAAATCAGTTGCCTTATACAATCCTTCAGAGGTCACAAGTTTGGATTATTTTCCATCACCTCTTTTACAACCATCTTTCACTAATTATTCAGTAAAAAAAATCTATTAATGAATGTAACAAGCTCACTTTATTACATGGATCTAATGTGATTCAAAGAACTCGGAAAACAAGGAAAAACACACCTGCAGCCTCAGAGGACACTGAACCAGGACGCGACCAACAACAGGAAACAGATTTTACTTTAAAAAAATTTGTAAAATGAATTACTAATGTGGGCAGCACGGTGGTTAGCACTGCTGCCTCACAGTTAGAATACCATCTGGAAGGTCTGGGTTTGATTCCACCTTGGCCCAGGCCTTGTGTGGGTTTCCTCCCACAGTCCAAAGACATGCACTTACAGGGGTTAGGTTAATTGGCTACTCTAAATTGCCCATAGGTGTGAATGTGAGTGTGAAAGGTTGTTTGTCTCTCTGTGTTGGCCCTGTGACAGGCTGGCGACCTGTTCAGGTGTGCCCTGCCTCTCGCCCTGTGACGGCTGGGATGGGCTCCAGCCCCCCCGCAACCCTGAACAGGATAAGCGAATGGATGAATTACTGATGTAAAAACATACATTATATCACGTTTCTTTATCTACTCAACACAGAATAGAGTGCTCAAAATACAAATGATAAAACAAAAATTTGGCACTAAAAAAACCAAGGGCCTTTGAGGGGTTGATCCTGTTTCTCCTTCCTGATATGTCCTGCCCTGGTTTGTTCTTCTAATTGCACTGATGGATGAACAGTTCATATACATCTGTGCACAAGGGCGTAGGAGTGAGTTTAATATTGGGGGGGGGGGGGGGGGTTACATATAGGAAACCTGACAGATCTGTAAATACTCTGAGCAAAGCATAAAAATGCTGTTTGATCTTTTAATTTATTCTTTTTCAAATGTTTCCTAGAAAAATAGTGTTGTGTACACCTATATTATTGCATGTATACCGTATTTTTCGTACTATAAGGTGCACTTAAAGTACTTAAATTTTCTCAAAAATCGACAGTGCGCCTTATGTATGAATTCTTGTTGTGCTTACTGACCTTGAACCAATTTTATGTGGTACACTGTGCTCAAAAATCTGTCAAAATGCGACTTTGGTAAGGGACGCTTCACAAATATTGACATTTTCCAGAGCGTACAAAGCGCACGACAGGTGGGAGGGGGGGTAAAACCCAGCGTACGCTTTTCAAACAGTTAGAAATGTCGGTCTGTGTAATTTGAGCACCGATGGCCGAGGCATCCACACCACTGCACCATTCTGTGGTCTGCAGTGATATTTACTCCGGTCTGGCAGATCAGTTCAAAGGCCTCATTGAATTCTAAAATAGTCCATCACAGATTCACAAAATGACTCTACTGACGATATTAGACAGGAACAAGCTGTGAGTGCAGCGCAGCAGGTGTGGAAAGCAGCCAAAGCTGCCGGAGATAAATTCAACAAGAAGTGGAAGCATTGTTCCAAAAATGGAAACTGTACGCAGTAAACTGCAGAAAACGATGATGGATTTTATTCTACATGTTCCTGGCCTATTTCCATCTATGCTGGCGTAGTCTGGCGATCGGCGGCCGACACTATTGTCAACTTCTGTGCAACAAAACTCGCTGTCGGCTGTCTCAAAAATCGCTAGAAGTCGCTAAAGGATGAATCGAGGTCCGGGGGTGTGTGTGCTGTCCCCCTCGGTAACAAAGAGAGGTCCGGGCGATGCCACAGCGTATGAAGGGACGCAGTACGAGCGCTGTATGTACACAAAACACAGTGACAGCAGAGTTTTCAGGTTTCCGGTGTTGAGTCAAAAAGGATTTCCTTTTTTTTTCTCTTTGCTTACATCGGTAAATATTCAGGTGCACAGGATTTATGAAGGGCTTATATATAAAATGAAGAAATGACTTGTTCTTACCCTAATTAATGAAGAATATATTGTAGCGTCTGTTAAGACGTTGAAGAAGATGGTGAGAGATTGCCAGCAAAAGTTGCCCTTTTATTAACAATTAAATGGTTGCTCTGTGACGCAACCAAAACAAAACAGTAACAACGAGACTGACTCGGATAAAGACAGAGGGAACCCGGCATGCTTGATGCTGAAATCACCCAACTGTTCAACTCAGACACTGAAGATGAGGAATTTGATGGATTTGTGGAAGATCGAGGAGTTTACAGAAACTGTTGTGGGATTTATTGGGAAAGTTGTTGATGACACTTCACTTAGGAGGACCATCAGGACTTTTCCCAACCAGAAGCCGTGGGTGGATAAATCTGTCCGCGACGCTCTGAGGTCCCGCACCGTCGCCTACAACTCTGGCCTCGCCTCTGGGAACATGGAGGACTACAAGGTTGCATCATACAACGTCCGCAGAGCGGTGAAAGAGGCTAAACATCGCTACGGCCGCAGACTGAAACAGCAACTACAACAGTCTGACTCCAGGGGACTGTGGCAGGGACTACGCACCATCACGGACTACAAAGCACCACACACACCCCCGGTGAGTGCCGATGCTTCTCTAGCTGATGAACTCAACAACTTCTTTGCGCGCTTCGAGTCGGGAAGCCGACAGCCCGCTGCGCTCCCGGCCGGAGGGGCGGAGACACTCACTGTGACGGAGCGTGACGTGAGGAGGGCGTTTAGACGTGTAAACACCAGGAAAGCGGCTGGACCAGACGGTATTAGTGGATGTGTCCTTAAGACCTGCGCTGACCAGCTGGCACCTGTGTTTACACTGATATTCAACCTCTCGCTGAAACTGTGTGTGATTCCCACCTGCTTCAAAAAGTCCATCATAGTCCCTGTCCCAAAGAAACCACACCCCAGCAGCCCCAATGACTTCAGGCCCATAGCGCTCACCTCTGTGGTGATGAAGTGTTTTGAGAGACTCATCAAGACATTCATCACCTCCTCACTGCCCACCACCCTCGACCCACTACAGTTTGCATACCGGCCAGACAGATCCACAGATGACGCCATATCCTTCCTCCTCCACAAGACCCTTTCACACATAGACACCGGTAAGGGGAACTATGTGAGAGTGCTGTTTGTAGATTACAGCTCAGCATTCAACACCATAGTTCCCTCCAGGCTGGTCTCTAAGCTGCTGGACCTGGGCCTGGGCCCATCACTGTGCAGGTGGGTTCACAGCTTCCTGACCAGCAGACCACAGGTGGTACGAGTGGGTCACCTCACCTCATCCTCCCTCACCCTCAACATTGGATCCCCCCAAGGCTGTGTGCTCAGCCCTCTGCTGTACTCACTGTACACCCATGACTGCGAGGCCACGTCAGAGTCCAACGTCATCATCAAGTTTGCTGACGACACTGCTGTTGTGGGACTGATCTCCCACAATGAAGAGACAGCCTACAGGAGAGAGGTGGTTCTCCTGCCTGGAGAACTGGTGCCAGGAGAACCACCTCCTGCTCAACGTCAGCAAAACGAAGGAACTGATCGTGGACTTCAGCGGGAAGCAGCAGAGGGACTACCATCCACTTGTCATCAGTGGTGCTGAGGTGGAAAGAGTGGACACTTTCAAATACCTGGGAGTGACCATCTCACAGGACCTGTCCTGGACTCATCACATAAACATCACTGTGAAGAAGGCCAGACAGCATCTCTACCTCCTCAGGCGGCTGAGAGACTTCAAGCTCAAGGTGCTCAGGAACTTTTACACCTGCACCATCGAGAGCATCATGTGTGGGAGCATCACCACCTGGATGGGAAACTGCACCAAGCAGGACTTCATGGCCCTAAAAAGGGTGGTTCGTTCAGCTGAACGGACCATCAGAACCACCCTCCCCAACCTGCAGGACATTTACACCAAGCAGTGCAGGCTGAGGGCCATGAAGATCCTAAAACAGCCCAGCCACCCCGGACACTCTCTCTTCTCCCTGCTCCCATCAGGCCGGCGTTACCGCTGCCTGAGGACTAAGACTGAAAGGTTGAAGAAGAGTTTTTACCCACAAGCCATCCATCTGCTCAACTCTGAGCCCTAACTGGACTATTATTGCACTATGTAAATAATATAATATTCTATAGTTCCGTGTAAAAGTGTGTATAGTGTATAGTATATAGAGTATAGTGTATAGTGTGAATTACTTATTTTTATTTTTATTCTTCTTATTTATATGTGTGTATATATGGTTGCAGGTACAAAATACATTTCACTGTGCATTGTACTGTGTATAACTGTGCATGTGACAAATAAACACTATCTTATATTATCTTAAGATGAATGATTTAAAATGTATTTTTCTGTATTTGTTACAACTGAACAATATTCTGAGTTATTGTGATTGAGTTGAATAAAGTTCAACTTACCTGATGCTTTTGTTTCACTCTACATATGTTTTATCATGCGCCTTATAACCCGGTGTGCCTTATGGTCCGCAAAATACGGTAGTTTACGTAAGTATATGTTTCATAATCATAAGACGTGGGCAAACCACCAAACCAAATGGCCTGAATCTTTTATCAAGCTTAATGTCCATGTCATTCCAGGCTGTACTCTTACTTTATCAGGTGGCTGCACTGGTAACAGTAAGCTAAATATTTTATTAATACAAAATAATTTAGTAGCTCACACAAGTGCAAACTTTGATGTTTTATTGGTCAAAAACATTTAATACTGGTCAAAAATGCATTTATGATGGCTGTTTAGAGGGGGGGGGGAGCACAGTGACATGATGCTGTGTTGTGCCTTCAAAATAAAAGCACGCGGGTTAAAATTTTCAAAATCAAATATTTTTTCCCTCCACAGTGTAAGTTTTGGGTGGGACAAATGCGCTTGTCTCCGATATTGGGGGGGGACACACCCCAGCTCCTACGCCTGTGTCTGTGCAGGTTATTAGTGGAGCCTGCTCGGTATGAAATTTTAACTTTGCAGTCTACACTCTGTCTGTTTATCAAATTACAATGTGTCCAAACTTTACTACATTTCCTGTCACTCATCTTCCTCACCGTCCCTGCGTGTAGCCTCTATGTACGGTGCAGCTTCCTCTGCTCTTTCCTGTCTCCGAGCCAGCTTTGCAGGAACCCCTCCCTCTCTGGGGTTTCTGTACTCACTGCATGACGTGTCCGGGGCCCCTCCCCTCCCGCTCAGTGTAGACCCACAGATGCTGCCACACATCTTAACCAATCACATACGGCTTCCACAAAAAAAAAAAAAAAGATAAAAGAAACGGCTCACAATCAGGAGGCGGCTCCCAGCGTTCACTTCAAAGAGCTGGCTCTTAGAGCCATCGCTAATCCACGGGTTTCTGGAAGAGTACACGTAGGCTGCCATGACAGACTGCTACTTCTGCTGTACGGTTTTATACTTCCGGTTACCCAAAGTTAGAGCCAGAGTTAATGACAAAATTCGGTTACTTTGTGCTGTAACAGGCGGCTTTATTAGTTGGAACATGAGCTCGGATTCAACTTGTGCTGTTGTCGGTTGTCACTACATCAGTTTGCACATTTTTCCAAATTATTTTATTCTGTAAATTTGTTCTTTTCCCCCAAATTATACTACCCAGTTGCACATCCTATACTGTATTTTTTCCTTGTTTTAAATTTTCCTTTAATGTACAGCCTCTTATGTTTTTACGTTATTTTATTTATAGTGTGACACTACAGTATACAGCCTACACAAAGCTTTATGGGTATGGCACGAAGTCAGGAATACTGTGGATAGCTGTACATGCTAATGCACAAGATGAAGCACATGTAGTACACTTAGCTGTTAGCGCTTTCTATGCGATGCTTGCGAACCCGTTAAAGGACACAGCGCTATGGGACATGTTGAATGCATGATGCTAAGTGTAAATCCTCTGGTTTCATATGCAAATCAACAATTGCTCTATCAATTATTGCTCATTATTGCAAATCAATTATTGCTCTATAGGGCTGCAACGATTAGTCGACAATAATCTACAATAAAAATAGTTGACGACGAATTTAATTGTCGATAATAGTCGTTTATTATTACTGGTGATTTTTTTTTAACGTAGTGAGACATCTTCCTGTCCCTCTATCTCTGGCGAGCTTCACACATGCGCAATCCGGTTGTTAATTGATGACGTAGAATTCCATTTCCGGGTCCAAACTATCACGTGATCAATTTGCCGTAATGCTGTTTCCCTGGTTGTTTTAACTCGAAAAAACACACTCAGCTGTGATTTTACTGATGAGAAAGAGAAGCGGAAATAGCTGCAGCTGATAAGGTTTGTTACAATCATCTTTAATAGTGAACAGTCATTGGTTATACCATTGCTGTTTATTTAGGAGCATTTGGACCTGGAAATTAAAGACCGGATAGCATTCAGCGGCACGTTTAGTGATGGGGGAAACTGGTGACACTGTGCCAACTTTGTTTTACAGGGACGAAAAAGTACTATATATATATATATATATATATATATATATATATATATATATATATATATATATATATATATATATACATTTTTTTATTTTATTTTTTTTTTTTGTGGTTATAAAAATGGACTGTTAAAGTTATATCAGCAGCAAACCTGATTAAAAGTTTTGAATGAAGTATGTGTTTATTACCACATTTTAAATAACCTTGTGCAAAATGTAAAAGCTGAGAGCTAAATAAGTGCCATTTCATAATTATGTGATTCATAATCCGATTAGTCGACTAAGCGTTTCAATAGTCGATGACTAATCGACAATCAAAATTGTCGTTAGTTGCAGCCCTATTGCTCTATCATATGTGCTTGCAATTCTACCCGCATTTAAAAGCGGTTAGCAGTTAGCAGCGCCAGCGCTCCAGTCGGTCACAATTAATCTGCTGCTGCACGGAGGGAAAATGGTCTGATTATGCTTATTGTTCCAGAAATAACTTCAAAATGATTTTAACATGAGTCAGTGAAGCAGCAACACTACACAACTACAACAAGCAGGCTTTGGTCTTACACACACACACACACACACACACACACACACACACACACACACACACACACACACACACACACACACAGTTTCCCTCTAAATAAAAACTGTAGATAAATATTTTTCTGATTAATGATGTTAATGAGCACATCTGGACTCACCGAGCCTTTCTGCAGTTCCTCACAGCTGGAATCAGTCTCTGTCGTCCCTGATCTGATGTTTTGTACTTCCTCAGGTCAAACTCATCCACAACCTCCTCTGACATCTGCAGCATGTAGGCCAGAGCTGAGCAGTGGATCATAGAGAGTTTCTTCTCTGATCTGTTCTCTGACTTCAGGAACGTCTGGATCTCCTGATGTACTGAGAGGTCATTCATCTCCATCAGACAGTGGAAGATGTTGATGCTTCTGTCAGGAGAGGATTTTGACTTCCTCTCCTTCAGGTTGTTGATGACTCTCTGGATGGATTCTGGACTGTTCTCTGTCTGACCCAGCAGACCTCCTAAGAGTCTCTGGTTGGACTCCAGAGAGAGGCCATGAAGGAAGCGAACAAACAGATCCAGGTGGCCATTTTTGCTCCTGAAGGATTTTATTACTGTTGTCATCAAGAAATCATCCAGAGATGTCTGATCATATGTTTTCCCCAGGAAGTCCTTCAGCTCCTTTGTCCTCCTGTTGGTGAAACAGTGGAACATGTAGACTGCAGCCAGAAACTCCTGAATGCTCAGATGAACAAAGCAGTAGACTGGTTTCTGGAAGATCACACACTCTCTTTTGAAGATCTCTGTACAAACTCCTGAGTACACTGAGGCCTCTGTCACATCCAGACCACACTGCTCCAGGTCTTCTTGGTAGAACATGATGTTTCCTTTCTCCAGATGTTCAAATGCCAGCCTCCCCAGCTTCAGAAGAACTTCCCTGTCAGCCTCCGTCAGCTCCTGTGGACTCGTCTCATGTCCCTCATGGTACTTGTTCTTCTTCCTCTTTGTCTGAACCAGCAGGAAGTGTGAGTACATGTCAGTCAGGGTCTTGGGCAGCTCTCCTCTCTGCTCTGTAGTCAACATGTGCTCCAGAACTGTAGCAGTGATCCAGCAGAAGACTGGGATTCTGCACATGATGTGGAGGCTCCTGGATGTCTTCATGTGGGAGATGATTCTGCTGGACAGCTCTTCATCACTGAATCTCCTCCTGAAGTACTCGTCCTTCTGGGCGTCAGTGAAGCCTCGTACTTCTGTCAGCCTGTCAACACATCTAGGAGGGATCTGATTGGCTGCTGCAGGTCGGGAAGTTATCCAGACGAGAGCGGAGGGAAGCAGCTTCCCCTCGATGAGGTTTGTCAGCAGCTCGCTGACTGATGACTTCTGTGTGACATCAGACACGAGCTTCCTGTTGGTGAAATCCAATGAAAGTCTGCTTTCATCCAGGCCGTCAAAGATGAACAGAAGCTTCCAGACAGCGAGCTTCTCTGCTGGGACCTTCTGTAATGTTGGATGGAAAACATGGAGCAGCTCCAGAAGACTGTACTGCTGATCTCTGATCAGGTTCAGCTCCCTGAATGAAAGCAGCATCACCACACTGACATGTTGGTTCTCCAAGCCCTCTGCCCAGTCCAGACTGAACTTCTGCACTGAGAAGGTTTTTCCAACGCCAGCGACGCCGTTGGTCAGAACCACTCTGATGGGTCTCTGTTGGTCAGGGAAGGCTTTAAAGATGTCGTGGCATCTGATTGGTCTGTCATGGAGGGCGTCCATCTTGGAAGCTGTCTCCAGCTGCCTCACCTCATGTTGGGTATGAACCTCTTCACTCTGTCCCTCTGTGATGTAGAGCTCAGTGTAGATCCTGTTCAGGAGGGTTCCACTTCCTGTTTGATCACTTCCTTCAGTCACACGTTCACATCTCCTCCTCAGACTGATCTTATGTTCCTCTAAAACCTCCTGCAGACCAGCATCTGCTGAAAGACAGAAAAACACTGAGACTAAAGAGAAAGAAACTCTGAAATGTGTCAACAACACAACAAGAAGTCCAGTTTTCAGAAATGAGTCCATCAGCAGACAGATGTTCAGTCTTACTTTGTACACAGCTGCTCTGACTGGCTGTCTGCAGTCCAGCTCTGGTTCTGGATCTTTGTCCACACTGGGGACAGGAGGAGTCTCCTGATGAAGCAGACTGGTCCCAGTATGAGGAGATGCACTGTCTGCAGAACCAGTGTCCACAGCTGGTAGAGACCGGATCCTTCAGGACGTCCTGACAGGAAGCACAGCAGGACGGCCGCTCCTCCACACAGACACCGCTCCTCCTCCTCTCTCTGTGGACACATTTCTTTATCACTAAAATCATTTGCTGACTGTTGCTGACAAAGATCCAGATGTGAGGACACTGTGCAGAAGCTCTGATGGTCACAGAGAACAGGAAAAATGGAGCTACTTCCTGTTTGAATCCAGCATTCAGGCTGGAACCAAAGTGATGCTTCCTTTGATCTCAGCAGCACTAATGAACTGCTTTTCCTGTCTGATTAAACACAGAGTGATCTGCTTGCAGTTTGCTATGAATACCGCTAAATTTGTTGCTACTCGCTTTTTGGAAAAGAAAGTCGCTAGGTACTGAATATCGGATCAGCGCATCCCTAGTACAAAGTGAGACAAAACAACGTTTCACCATGGATCAAGTGGTGTTACATATAGGTATATCAAAACAGTTTACAATAACAAAACACAATTTACATTTAGTGCACACATAAGCTAATTAAGTGGAATTTTTACTTAAGGTAGAGATTTTAAGACAAACATGGGTGTGACAAAACAGGAGACAGGGCATAGGTACATTTATAGCACAGCGCTGGTTATATGAGTTAACACACTGCTGTCATAAGTTAAGGCACTGGTTATTATAGCTTAATACTGTCAGTTAAATACACATTGAGGTGGAGGTAGGATATATAATTAGCAGCAGAGAAAAAGTCCAGGAGTGTATTTCAGTTCAGTGTGAGGCTTTGCTGTTCAGCAGTCTGACTGCTTGGGGGAAGAAACTTTTCACCATTCTGGAAGTGCGCCCCACTATGCTGGCATACCTTTTTCCTGATGGCAGCAGGGAAAAGAGTGCATGGGATGGGTGTGGTGTGTCCATAACAATGCTTGTGGCTTTGCGCAGATATTGGATGCTATGGATGTCAGAGAGGGTGGGAAGAGAGGTCCCGGTGATCTTTTTGGCCGTTCTCACAATCTGCTGGAGGGCCTTCCTTTAAAGAGCAGTGCAGTTTCCAAACCATGCTGTGATGGCACTGCTGAGGATGTTCTCAATAGTCCCTCTGTGGCCAGTTTTCCACTGACGGGGTTCTGGTGCCGGTGCCAGTATTTGAAACGTTCAGCGGTTTTTCCACCGTGAACGCGCTCGGTGCTTGGCCAAAAAACAGGTTCAACTCGGGCCCCACAAGGTAGCTGGTCTCAAACCCAGAACACGTGACGAAAGCTGCAGAAGGGCGTGACTCTGCCATCTCAACATAAAGTTTTCTACTGCTATTTCACAGCATGGTGTGTATTACATGAGAAAAGGGAAGTGATTTTCACGGCTGTGAATTAGGTTGGGCTTTAAGGGTGAACTTGCTGCTTTGTATCAGTTCATATCACAGATAAAAGGACACAAAGTGCGTACTTGTTGTCTTGCTCTAATCTCTGTCTGTGTTTACCTGCACACAGATGCTGCAGTAGATTTGTTTGGACTGTAAAATGTGTTCGCAGCCCAAGAAAGGGGAGCGTGTTCTCCCACGTTTGTGCGCTTCAGCTTCTGTGTCCAGACGAGGACCCGCCCACACTCATACGTAAAGGAGCAGTTCACAAAGTGTGGTGGAAACGCGGGCTCATTATTAAGCAGTTCTCCGATTCATTGAAAACCGACACCAGCACTGGCACAGCACCGGCACCTTGGTGGTGAAAACGTAGCATGTAGCATGTAGCATGTAGAAAGTTGTCAGGATGGGCTTTCCAGAGGTTATGCAGGAAACAGAGTCAATGCTGGGCTTTCTTAGTGATGTGTTTGGTGTTTGTAGTCCATGAGAGGTTGTCTGTGATGTGGACGCCCAGAAACTTAGTGCTCTGGACAATCTCAACTGGGAGACTGTTATTGATCAGTGGGGAGTGTTTGCCTGGAGGTCGCCTGAAATCAATGATTAGTTTCTTTGTTTTGTCCACATGAATGTGTTGAATGCTGAGCTGAAGTCTATGAACAGCATTCTTGCATAAGTGTCTCTTTTGTCCAGGTGGGTGAGAGCCAGGTGAACAGCAGTGGTGATCCTCCATGGAGCTCCTCCATGGAGCAGTTTGGCTCAGTATGCAAAATGCATGGGGTCCAGATAGCTGGGTCTTTATGTGTTTTATGACAAGTCTCTCAAAACACTTCATGATAGTGAATGTGAGTAAAGCTGGGCGATAGTCACTGAGACAGGTCACTGTGGTTCTCTTTGGTACGGGGATTTAGTACAGTTGGTCTGCACATTCTCTCAGCACATGACCTGTGAAGGAATTTAAAATAATAAGAGTGTGTGTGTGTGCTGTCTGCTGTTGAAGCCTTTAGGTTTCTGCGTGTTCGTTTCTCAAACAGGAATGACATACAAACAACGGAATAAGGAGTCCAAATATTAAATTTAATAAAACCATTTCAAACAGTTTACAGATTAATCTGGTTCAGAATTGTCGGAGCTGTCTGATGCAGTCAGTGCAGCTTCACACAGGTCTGACACCGCTCTCTATCTTAGTTCAACTTTTATACACAGACTTAGACACAGTTACACAGTTATTGAAATATGCAAGCATGTAGCAGCTTATCAGTTCCTTCTTCTGTGCCCTTCACTGTTGCCTGTTAACGACCTCATCTGGGTCCTGTAGACACAAAACATCAGACCAAAACACACATTCTTTTCCAGTAAATCATCGGCATGTGATTTTGTTGTCTCTCTACTATGCAGTCTTATTTCTGTCTCCTGTACAGAGTTATTTCAACACCTTCACCTTGTTGTGAAGATTAATGCTGCAATATGCAACTTGATGCTATATTTCTATTTAAATTGTTATATTTATGGTATGTCTACTGTGCAGCTTATTTACACTCCTTCCTTCAATCCCCCTTTTGACCTCAGACCTTTCTGAGGTCAACTTCACCAGCCTGACCTCGGGTGGTCAGCCAGGACTGTACTGATGTTAAGAGCTAGAAGAATCTCATACCACTGTGACTGTGAATTCAGCATAAAATTAAGACAGGGTTTAATGATATCATATTTATAATGGATGTACCTACTTTCTATACTTTCTTATGGCCTGGAAAACAAAAAGAAAACAAGCATTAGTCTTTCATGTGTCAATGTTGTTCAGTGAAGTGGATTAGCATTTAAATTTAATCAGTCTAAAGTAAATTCTGCATATAAATTGGCCCACATGACAAACAGTAACATGAAACAGTCACTATGTAATAATAATGTTCCTCAAATTCATTAATAAAATGTGGATTGCATCCCTTCAGGATCAAATCCAGTTCCAATTGATGAAAATCTTACTGCAAACATAAAGAAATGATAACTGATCAGTGCACAGCTAATAATTATATAATGTATGCAGCCTTCTTTCAGCCTTCAGCACAGCCTGCTCATATTCACCAAAGCCATGGATGTTCAAACCACAGCAGTCAGCACTCGTCCCTGAGATGCATTCCTGCACCTCTTTAGACAACAGCTGTTCACATCTGGCCATCATCCTGGTTAGTTTCCTGTTAAAGGCGCATAATGTCTCAGTTATGATCTCAGGTACCTGTGGAAAAAGTCCAGTGAAGAAAGTAGAAAGTTCCAATTTCTCCCTGTCAATTAAACAAAATACCATGAACTGGAGGTCTTGTGGGTCAATAATTAAATTTGCACAAACTAAAACAGGACATCAAAATGCCCATAAATATTCTAAGGATGTATTTATTCAATGGCTTTTAGTTAGAAATCTTTTATTTTGTTAATCAGCCTGAGAAAAATGAGCTTACAATTTTCATAAACCACTAATTTACTAATTTACTAAGTGGGTTCAATCCACCAAAAATGAACCTGATTTAATGCACCTAGAGTTAAATGTCAGATTAAGCAAAAAGCTAATTTGAGCTTCTGTCTGTCTTATGAGTGGGTGAGTGTGTGAGTGAGTGTATGAGTGTGAGTGTGTGTGTGTGTGTGTGTAAGCTGCTTCTTCATTACCAGTGTTTGTGTTTTCTTTTTTTTTAACAAGCTCAGTGTCAGCTGTCTCATTTTTCATCCAGTTGTAAAGTTAACTTTTGCATTTTGGTCTCAAACTCATCAGGAAATTCAAGATGCAAATGAATATCCTTAAATTAAAATTTGACAACCTTCTATGTAAGCTAAAGTGGAACAAAAAGAAGACAAGAAAACAAAAAACAAAACATGGGATGAATCTCAAAATATCTAAAAATAATCATTTTAAAGTTCTCTGATCTTAAACAGCTCTTGGATAAGTTTGTCTGTACCTGTAAAATTACTGTTCAATTCTGACTCCTTTGGCATGAAAATCTGGGGAAATAAAATATCTTAGAAGGATTAACAATCAAAATCATTTCAAAGTATTCTACCGGACTCAAAATTATATTTATTCTGTAAGGGTCTATACCCCAAAAAAGCATAATTATGGCAGACAAAATTTGGCTTCATAAATCTCAAGTTACTGAACTGTGAAGGGATAAAATGCATAACCTTGACCTAAAACAACATCAGCAGTTGTTACTAGTTCAGCAGTGAAATAAAGGCTTTAACTATTTTTTTTTCACTTTGTGTAATTCTATGCTTTTAAATCTAAAACCCCTGCAGTGGGATTTTCACCACAAACAAAAATAAAAATAAAAATAAAAATGTTATGGATAGTCTTTAGTCAAAACATAGATACTTTTAGGGTCAGAGGTCATACTCACAACACTATTGCTTGTTGACCTTACATGCAGCTCACTGCAGGTTTGTCACCTTTGGTCGTCTAAACTGAAATCAGGGCGTGTCCCCCTGAGGCCTCATGGGAATTTATAAGAGAACAATAGTTAGTGTTGGAGGAAGCATTAAACAAATTATACTCTTGTAACCACAAAATTCTGGCCCCTGTAGGGGTGGCCTTACAATTATGAGTCATACTACTGAATATAGCATAACTGTAATTAAAATCTTGAAATCAATTGCTTTCTGCCTGGGAGTTCTTTGACCTTTGACCCTCTAATGTGCTCTGGTTCTTCACTGAGACCCTGTGACTGATTGCACCTGTTGTTATCAATCCCCACGTCAAGGACATCTCCTGTTGATGACCCTCCTTCTGGGCTCAGACTTGTGCACAAAGATCATCGGTCAAGAACTCTCAGGTCACCTGTTTATGAGATGGTTAGCCTCCTCCTTCTTCAGCACCAGGAGCCTTTTTTTGAGTCTTAGAGCTTTCAGTCTGTTCAGGAGATCTTAGGATGAGCTTGAACACCTCGATTTGCACCAGTTTCTTTATTGGTAGCTGATCCAGTCTCCTGTGTTGTTGTTCAGGCTCCTGTTAGAATAAAACTGAGAGATTTTCATTAGTTAAATCTTTACTTTTCTCCTAGTCCATATCCCTCCTTTTGAGACATAAACTCTGTTTGTCTCAAGAATTTACCCTAATTTAGCTTATTTATCTAAAGGGGCATACTGATGTTTATATTATTAACTTCTGAGATTTTTTCCTTTAATGTTTGATTCAATATCAAATTGGTCAGAGATTCAAAATTCAAATGTTCTCTGCTTTTCTCTAAATCTTAGCTTTAAACAAATCTACCAAATAAATGTAAATGCACAAAACAGTAAATCGGTATATTGTATTCTATCCTACATGGGCAAACAAATAAGTTTTTTAGTTCTCTATGTTTTGCTTTGTAGCAGAGCGGCAGCTCAAAGTTTGGCACTTTGTTTTGGGTCTCAAATTCAGCTGTTTCACAAAGTATTTGCATGCACTATTTTTTTCTAACGTTTCTATTGAGGTTTTACTAAAACTGAGCTTCTCACGTAAACTTTTTCTTGAAATTTAACAACAATCTTCTGGAAAAATGACCTCTAATAATTTGCAAAAAATACTTCAACCTGAGATTTTCAAGGCATCTATTTTACTGGCTTTGTTTATTCATTATTTATTTTTAAAGCAATAAACTCCTGACTCCTTTTTTTGTGATTTTTAAATTTTTTTTGTCTTTTTATCCATCTGTGGTCGGCTTATCCCTCATATGTATCAGAAGCGAAACCTTCCTTCTGAGAATTTTTAACCAGCATTACCTTATCAACAACCATCTCAGTCCAAATTAAAGGAGAAAAACTTAGAGCTACAGCTCTCATCCACATGCACGACTTCTGTCTCTGACTCTCACTTAGATTCACGCGCACACATCCTTGAGATAAAAATGCACACACACACACACAGCAGTGCTAAAGCCTTGGCACCATTCTCTTTTCCTTTGTTCCTTTTTCTTTCCTACACACACAGTTATGACAAAACAGCTAATATTGACCACTGGAAAATTGTCCTATTCCTCTAAACTCTGTTCCTTTTTAAACAACAAATGACACCATACTCTGCAAAGAAATTCACCTCAAAATATTTTGTCCTTATTTCCTATTTCTCTCTGAAACACACATGACAATACAAATACACAGCAGTACTCAGTCACACACATGGAGGCCTCCTCACACACAAACACAGAGACACATTTAAGCATCCATCAGTTTCTTCAATATTAATTATTATTATAGATTTTTCTTTCCCAAGTGACCTAATTTTGGGATTGCTTACTTCAGGTGGGTGAGTCAAATTTTTTGACCCAAAGATCAACTTTTACCTGATTTGAATGGAGAGATTTCTCCTTTAAACTTAGCTTTCAGCTTAATATCTGTGCTTGGAAGTTTACACTAAAATAATTTTACATCACCAGTTATTTTGAAGTTTCACCCTCTTTTTAATCGGAGCCCCTTTTCTACACCCAGTGTCATCAGTCATTTTGTCAGTCAGTCCAAACTGCAAGAACAAAAACAATATTAGCAAGGTACCATTTATATTTTTTCTTTTTTTTAGGATTTTTACTTTTATTACAAAAACTCTTTTTTCTCTTTATTTCTTCATTTCTCTGTATTCTTTTATTTTTTCTTTATTCTCTTTATTCTTTTTATTCTTTATCTCTTATCTTTTATCTTTTAGTTTTAGTTGCTTTTATGGATTTCTGAAGTGAAGATTTTTATGAAAGAACCATATAACCATAAGCTATTACTCTCGTCAACTTCTACCAGGAGTGCTATGTCTTTACGCGCTAGACCAACCTCTCTATACCGGGAGGACATTGGTAAAAGGCAAATGGCCAGTTCACTTCAGAAAAACCAAAGGCCCTCTAAACCTAAAAACCACCTGAAAAGGGTATTAATTCGGACCACTGATCAGACGATCCTTGGACTAATCACCATCGCTATTCATTTTGCCTATATTTTTCTTTACTCTTTTAAACTCTTTTATTCTTTTCAACTCTTTTCTTTTTTTTCTCTTAAACTCTTACACCTGTGTGAAATGGCTCGAATTACACCTTCCTCCTGTCATACCACCAGTGACCATTATAATTTGATACAATTCAATATGCAGATATTTAGAAAAGGTCTCTGGTGGAGATCTCCTGGTCACTGATAGAGTCTGGAAGTCAGTACTGTCACGAGGAACCTCGAAGCGGCGATTATCGGTGGCCAAATTCACTCCTTATTCCCAAGAAACTCAAAAAACTAATAAAAACATCTGAAAATCAAAAACATTCCTGTTCGATCACGTCGGGGTCACCAATTGAAGGAATTTAAAATAATAAGAGTGTGTGTGTGCTGTCTGCTGTTGAAGCCTTCAGGTTTCTGCGTGTTCGTTTCTCGAACAGGAATGACATACAAACAACGGAATAAGGAGTCCAAATATTAAATTTAATAAAACCATTTCAAACAGTTTACAGATTAATCTGGTTCAGAATTGTCGGAGCTGTCTAATGCAGTCAGTGCAGCTTCACACAGGTCTGACACCGCTCTCTATCTTAGTTCAACTTTTATACACAGACTTAGACACAGTTACACAGTTATTGAAATATGCAAGCATGTAGCAGCTTATCAGTTCCTTCTTCTGTGCCCTTCACTGTTGCCTGTTAACGACCTCATCTGGGTCCTGTAGACACAAAACATCAGACCAAAACACACATTCTTTTCCAGTAAATCATCGGCATGTGATTTTGTTGTCTCTCTACTATGCAGTCTTATTTCTGTCTCCTGTACAGAGTTATTTCAACACCTTCACCTTGTTGTGAAGATTAATGCTGCAATATGCAACTTGATGCTATATTTCTATTTAAATTGTTATATTTATGGTATGTCTACTGTGCAGCTTATTTACACTCCTTCCTTCACCTGGAATTTGGTCTGGTCTGGCAGCCTTCCGTGGGTTGACTCTAAGTGGAATTTTCCTCACTACAGAGGTGGACAGATGTAGCACCTGGACGTTGGGTGGAGGGATGGCTTTCCTTGCTGCTGTCTCATTCTGTTTCTCAAATCTTGAATAAAACTGATTCAGTGCCTCAGGAAGGGAGCTATCACCAACACAGGAGAGTGGAGTTGGCCTGTAATTGGTGATCGCTTGAATCCCCTGCCACAGGTGTTGTGTCTTTGGTGTCTGTGAAGTGGTTGTGGATTTTCTGAGCATGGGGGCGCTTTGCTGCTTTGATGGCCCAGGACAGCTTGGCTCTCACTTCCCTCAGAGCTGCCTCTTCCCTGACCTATAAGCAGCGTCCCTGGCTTTCAATAGCGCCCTCACCTCTGCAGTCATCCAAGGTTTCTGATTGGGACGTATGATAACGGTCCTAGACGTTGTCACATCATCAATGCACTTGCTAATGTAGCTTGTGACGACTGATGTGTATTCCTCTAAGTCAACTGTGTTGCTGTATGTAGCTGCCTGCTTCAATATGTACCAGTCAGTGCTTTCAAAGCAGTCCTTTAATGCAGACATGGCCCCCTCAGGCCAGATCGTTGTCACCCCAATGGTTGGCTGGCTTTGTGCGTTTGAATAAAGGTCAGTAAAGGCTGGTATGTGGGAATTAGCATAACAGTGATGTGGTCGGAGTGACCAAAGTGGGGGAGGGGCATGGCTTGGTAGGCATCACTGATGTTTGTATAGACACAGTCTAAGATGTTTCCAGCTCACGTTCCAAAATCCACATACTGATGAAACTTTGGTAAAACTTTGAGATTTGCATCAAAGTCGGTAGCAACAATAATCAGTAAATCCGGATGACTCCACCAATGTAGACGAGCACCGCATCCGTGCACAAGTCTGTGTTTACATGCATAGTCCCCTTCCTCGAGTCTTACCTGACAGGGTAGCATCTCTATCTGCACAGAAAGCTAGCAGGTGAAGGAATTTAAATAATAAGTGTGTGCTGCTGCTGCTTAAGCCATCAGGTTTCTGCATGTTCATTTCATCGAACAGGAATGACATAAGACAATCAGAATAAGGAGTCCAATTATTAAATTTAATAAAGCCATTTCAAACAGTTTACAGATTAATCTGGTTCAGAATTGTCGGAGCTGTCTGATGCAGTCAGTGCAGCTTCACACAAGTCTGACCCCGCTCTCTATCTTAGTTCAACTTTTATACAGACTTAGACACAGTTACACAGTTATTGAAATATGCAAGCATGTAGCAGCTTATCAGTTCCATCTTCTGTGCCCTTCACTGTCGCCTGTTAATGGCCTCATCTGGGTCCTGTAGACACAAAACATCAGACCAAAACATACATTCTTTTCCAGTAAATCATCGGCATGTGATTTTGTTGTTTCTCTGCTATGCAGTCTTATTTCTGTCTGCTGTGCAGTGTTATTTCAACACTTTCACCTTGTTGTGAAGATTAATTCTGCAATATGCTACTTGATACTATATTTCTATTTAAATTGTTGTATTTATGGTATGTCTAGTGTGCAGCTTATTTACACTTCTCCCTTCACAGGCCTGGTAGCTGGATACCAGAGTCCGGTACCCTGTTGTTCAGCCATGTTTCCACAAACTCAAAAATACAGCAGTCTCTGTACTCACGTTGGCAGTTCCGTTGGAGGTCGATTTGGTCCAGTTTGTTGTCTAGTGAGCAGACATTTGCAAGGAGGATGGATGGGACAGTTGTATCAGGAAAGCCACATAAGCAGCACAATATGAAGGTAAAATTTTGCATGGCTTCATTAAATCCATTAAAGTTATTGTAGAAACCGTGGATGGCCCGGGTCCCCTGGAGGGGTGGTTGCGGCTTCTTGCCCTCATTGGTGAATATTGTCACGTCCTGGGCCGTTTGCCCAGCATTTTGTGTTTGGTTCTTATTTTCCTGAGTTTCAGTCCCCAGTTTGTTTTGATGTCCTGTTCCCTTTGTCCCTGTCTTCCATTGTATCTATGGTCTAGGGTCTCTTTTGTCATCTTATGTTTTCCTGGTGTCAAGTCTGCGTCTTTGTCTCCCTCTTCTGTCTTCCTGTTTTACTTTGATAGTTGTCTGGTCCATGTCTATTATCTTCAGTTCTGCTTCCCCCAGTTAATGTAATCAGCGTCACCTGTGTTCCCACCTGTTTCCTCTTCCCTCATCAGCCCCTCTGTGTATTTAAGTCCTGTGTTTTCTCTGCTTGTTGTTGTGTCGTTGATGTTTCTGCGTCAAGTGTTCCCGTGCTGTGTCTCTCCCGTGTTCCTCAGTGTTTCCCTTTTTGTCCTGGTTTTCTGTGCTGGTTTTGTTCCTGGTTCCATTCTGCACTACGTCAAATAAAGTCTGTTTTTTCCACCTACCTCGTCTGCCTTGGGGTCCCCTTCCTGCCCGCTACACAGCTGTTCCGTGACAGAACGACACGACCACTATGGACCCCGCAGACTTCGACCGCTACAGTGGCATTCATCTGGTGCTGGGGGGCCCAGCATTTTGGAACCGTCCCCGGCGTCGCCACTCACCTCCCCCGCCTGAGCCAACGACGATCCGGACCGGCTGGGAGCACGCTCGGCCTCCAGTCCTGTCCTCTCCTCCTCGCCGCCGCCTCTGGGGCCCTTGCTCCTCGGCTGGAGGGGGGCTCCGTCTGGGCCCTCCCTCCCCCATCTGCTAGGGTGGGTGTACAGTTCTCTTTGAAATGAGTGGCCTCGGGTCTTCGTAGGTCTTGATGGGCTGCTGGTGGCCTGGGCTTCCTGGGGCTTTCTTTGCCCGCCTCTAGCTTCTGATGGGCAGGGCTGTGGCGTTCTGCCCTCATTGGTAAGTACATTTCATGACACAAACACATACATCCACATAATAACACAAAATGGTTGGTTTGTGTAACCACGCTTCTTTTATTTTGTTTTCCCCACACAATTTTTAATTTTACAAATATTGTCAGTATTTTATGTTTAACAAGTGATGAACTATTTGGTTTACTTACTTACGCTCTTTTCTGTTTCTTTTTTCTTTTTTTTTTCTTCTTCTTCCTCTTTCTCTCTCCCTTTCTATTTTCTTTCTTTTCTTTTTTCTAAGCCTGTCAGCTCCAGCACAATTTGTCACATAGCATGTTAAAAATAATTCAAATAAAATAAAGGGTCACACGCTAACAAGAGGAGCCTATAGAAAACCTATAGAGCTCATCTTGAAATAGCAAATATGTTTGGCACAACAATGCATTCAGATCACAGTTCTGTTTGCAAGATCTGCCAGACATGACAGGCTTAAAATAAAAAAATTTTTAAAAAGTTATTGTAGAAAAAGAAAAATCAGCTGATAATTATTTACATTTTCATTAATATGTTCATTTTCTTACATTTTTGGTGCAGCTTCATTACTGAAGTATGGAGGTGTATCTTTGGACCAGTCACTCCTCACAGACACACAGCTGGGTGCTGGAAATGCTGCTCTGTGCTCCTCCTGCTCCATCGTCTGGATGGTTGTAAGGCTATAATTACATTTACAGATGTAATTAAACATTTTTATTTGTTCATTATTTTATGCAGTTCACAGTTACTGACTGAACCATGTGAACCGTGTTCACTGAAAGGATGCTTTTATTTTATTTATTTGTATGTTCTTCACACAGCAGATGTTCACTGAGGAGTGTGATGTTCAGAGTTCAGTAAAAGCCTGTTGTTGGAGCTTCAGCACATTCCTGTTAACATTTCCATGATCTGTTGATTGTATTTAATGAGGGAGAGAAGGATCTCCTTTCCTTTCATGAAGGATGCTCCAGTGTATCCTCTGCTAAATAACCTGAAGCTGCTTTCCTTGTTTAGAGCACGTGAACAGCTCTGATTATGGCTGCAGATACTTCCAGGCCACTTCTCTCAGTTAATGACCTTCATATGAAACCTGCTCAACCACAACCCTGATCTGCTCTGTGCATGTGTGAAAGTGCAGCAACATCTGTCCTTACAATTCATAACAACTGATTTTATCTTTCAGTTTAGAAAATAGAATACTGAAATATTTATCAGTAATTTAAAAGATGATAAAAACCTGTTCCTGCATGATCAGAAGGAAGCAGCTGCTCAGGAGACACGAGACTGAAAAAACAGGAAGTAAAACAGTTTACAAAATAAAAGACTCAACTCAATTCCTGCATGTTTGAGAAAGAGAAAAGATGTATGTATATAGTCTGTATTAGGGCTGCAGCTATCGATTATTTTAGTAGTCAAGCATTCTATCGATTATTCCATCGATTACTCAAGTGCGTGCTCGTCGCCGCCGCCGCTGGGAGCGCGCTCGGCTTCCAGTCCTGTCCTCTCCTTGTCGCCGCTGGAGCTGCGGTCTGCCCCTCTGAACTGTGTGTTTTTTGTTTTGGGATTTCCCAGTGGACCCTCCTGGACGTTGTAAACTGTTTTCCTGGGCCCTGTGTTTTTGTTTTTCTGGCCCTTGACAACTCCCTGGACTGTTCAGACTTTTCATGTTCTCCTCCTGATTTGTTTGGACTGTCTGTTCCGGCCTTCTCACACTGATTTTTAGTTCCGCTCTGTGGTTTTGTTTTGTTTTTTTGGGCTCCTGTGTTTTGGTTTTGTTCCCTGCCTTTGTTGCTCCCTGCCTGGTTTTTGTTTTGGGTCCCCTCCCTGCCCGCTACTCAGCTGTTCCGTGACAAATATGTTCAATGAGAGAGGAACATACAAATTGCTACAAACTACAGTATGAGTGAGTGAGTGTGTGTGTGTCTGTGTACCTACCCCTCTCATTATACCTGATTATTCCCATTCTGTCTATTTTTCTCCTCTTTCCCCTCCCTACCTGCCTGTCAGACCTGGCATGAATAAATAAAATAAAAATAAAAAATACAAACATTAACAAGAATTGCCTTTAGAAAACAAATAGAGCTCTTCTTTTAAAAGCCAATATGTTTGGTACAACAGTGTATCCAAATCATCATTCTGATTGCAAAAATTGCCAGACATGACAGGCTTTAAAAAAAAAAAAAAGTTACTCCATTTATTATACATCCAGATCAAACAGGCTTTATCAAAGGTCGGCACTCAGCCAATAATACACATCGACTAATAAATATAATGGACTATTGTTCTATTAACAAATTCAAGACTACAGTCGTGTCTTTAGATGCAGAAAAGGCATTTGATCGGGTAAATTGGAAATTCTTACTAGCAGTTCTACAAAAATTTGGATTCGGTTCATCCTTTATAAACTGGATCAGAACACTACACAGCTCCCCAAATGCACGTGTTAGAACAAATGATCTTATTTCCCAAAGCTTCAGTCTGCAGAGAGGCACCAGGCAGGGCTGCCCACTCTCTCCCTCTCTTTTTGTATTTTTCATTGAGCCACTAGCAGCAGCAATCCGTCAACATGCAAATATTAAAGGGATTCAAACTGAAAATACGGACCATAAAATTAGCCTTTATGCTGATGATGTATTACTTTTCCTTGGGAATTCACAAGCTTCTCTTTTGAAGACTATCACACTGATAAGTTCTCATCTATATCTGATTACTCTATCAATTGGAGTAAATCAACAGTTTTGCCTCTGAATTGTAATTTCCATAGAACCTCTAGGACCCCAATAAAGTCAGGAAATATTAGATATTTAGGCATAAAATTTTCTGCCAGGCTCTCAGACTTGGTACGATTAAATCATATCCCCCTTATTAAAAACAATAGAGGATGATCTATCACTTTGGAATAGTCTACCTATATCACTCATGGGGAGAGTTGCTGCCATTAAAATGATGGTTTTACCAAAAATTAATTATTTATTTTCACTGATCCCTAATAAACCTTCTCTTCCTTGGTTTAAGTCACTAGATTCAAACATCTCAAAATTTTTATGGAAAAACAGATCGTCAAGAATAAGCTGAAAAACTTTACAAAAGCCAAAACACAGTGGCAGTCTAGAATTACCAAACTTTTATTACTATTTCTTAGGCAGTAGATTCAAGATTCAAGATTCAAGACGTTTATTGTCATGTACACCGCAAAACACTGTGGTTATGCTGAGCAATGAAATTCTTACTTGCGACTGCCTTACAAACAATTGAAATAAGCAACTAAGTTAAAATAAAATTTAAGAACTAGTATATTAGGAAAATAAAAGTAGAAAATAAAGATAAATAAATAATAAAGCAAGTGCAATATATACAGATATATATTATATATACAGATGAAAAGAAAGGCAGGTAATCACAGTTTGATAATCAGTCAGTGGTTCAGCAGCCTGATGGCCTGTGGATAGAAACTGTTTTTTAGTCTGGTTGTTCTTGCTTTTACACTCCTGTACCGTCTGCCAGATGGCAGGAGTGTGAACAGTGTGTGCTGTGGGTGGGTACGGTCCTTGATGATGTTGTGTGCCCTCTTTATTACCCGGGTATTATAAGTGTCCTGTAGTGATGGGAAGGCAGCTCCACAGATGAATTGTGCTGTTTTGATGACACGCTGGAGAGCCTTCCTGTCCTGAGTGGTGCAGTTTCCATACCACACTCTGATGGAGTTTGTCAGGATGCTCTCCACAGTGCATCTGTAAAAGTTGCTGAGGAGCTTGGGGGATAATCCGAATTTCCTCAGTTTCCTTAAGAAGAAGAGTCTCTGTTGAGCTTTCTTGACAGTCTGTGCTGTGTTGTAGGTCCAGGTGAGATCTTCACTGATGTGGGTGCCAAGGAATTTGAAGGTCTTCACTTTCTCCACCTGAGTCCCGTTGATGAATAATGGAGCATGCTGGTCTCTTCTCTTCCTCGGGTCAATAATCATCTCCTTAGTCTTCTCTGTATTTAAGGAGAGATTATCTTCCTGGCACCAGGACACCAGCTGGGCCACCTCTTCCCTGTAAGCTGCCTCCTCTCCCCCAGTAATCAGCCCAATGACGGTGGTGTCGTCAGCAAACTTGATGATGGAGGTGTTGCTTTGGGAGGGGACGCAGTCATAGGTGAAGAGGGTGTACAGGAGAGGACTGAGCACACAGCCTTGTGGGGTCCCAGTGCTCACTGTCTTTGTTTCTGATGTCCTGGTACCAACTCTGACTGCCTGAGGTCTGCCTGTAAGGAAGTCCAAGACCCAGCGGCAGAGGGAGGGTGATAGTCTGAGGGTGAACAGCTTTTCAACCAGCCTGCTTGGGATGACAGTGTTGAAAGCTGAGCTGTAGTCTATAAACAGCATTCAAACATAAGTGTCCTTATTTTCAAGGTGTGAGAGGGCTGTATGGATGGCTGCATTAACAGCATCATCAGTTGAACGGTTCTGACGATATGCAAATTGCAGGAGATCTATTGTGTCCGGAATGGATCCTTTAATATGGGACATGACCATCCTCTCAAAGCACTTCATTACAAGTGAAGTGAGTGCAATGGGACGATAGTCATTCAAAGAGGTTGTGTTGGTTTTCTTGGGGAGGGGCACTATAGTGGTGGACTTGAAGCATGTGGGCACAGATGATTGGGAGAGGGACAAATTAAAAATATCTGTAAAAACCTCAGCCAGCTCTGAAGAGCAGACCCTCAGAGCACGGCCAGG
>JACBYM010001352.1:0-27696 GCA_013435755.1 Amphilophus citrinellus | reverse complement strand
TCATAAATTAGCTCTGCAGCGTATAAATGAGGTCCAAGCTGAACCACCGGTGCGGAGTGGTGATGGCCGTGGGGTTCGCCTCTTCGCACTCAAAGTCAGAGCTCTTGTGGGGATGCTAGAGCAGCTGGGAATCGATGGGAAGACTGAGTTAGAATGTGGGTCACACACAGAACGCCTGTTGTCAAAGTTGCCACATGACCTCAGAGCCCAGTTCAAACGGTTCATTTACCCTATCCGAACTCCCATTCCAACATTGGTGCACTTTTCAAAGTGGCTTGAATATGAAGTCAGGGTCCAGGACGATGACTCACAACCACCTCACTTCCGTCCGGCTAGGGATGAGCGGCAGAGACTCAAGCCTATGCAACTGAAATCAGGCGCCCGTCCTACTACAGTACTGCTTGGTTCAGACCCAGCTCCCAAGCCATCTGCATCATTGACCTCATTCAAACCTGAGACTAAAATGGAGAAACCCAAGAAATACTGTCCTTACTGTGATAGTGTCCAACACTATTTTAATCAGTGTACTGAGTTCAAGAAGTTCAACACAGACCAAAGGGCCGCTTGGATCAAAACTGAGAGGCGTTGCTGGAGATGTGGGAGAAAGCATCGAGCAGCACAGTGCTATCTCAAGGCTAAGTGCCAAACAATGCAATCAGACTCACCTGGAAATATTGCATGAGGTCAATTCTGCCACCACCATCAGATCAGAGGAACCACCCCCAGAGATGGTACAACCAGTTACCTATTATCTGATCCTGCTCTAAGAAGTAGCTGTGTTTTGCTGAAGATGGTTAAAATCATTCTCTACAATGGCAAACAGAGACTTGAGACCTATGCCATCCTTGATGATGGTTCTGAGCGCACAATCATTCTCCACAAGGCTGCTCAAGAACTCCAGCTTAATGGGCAAAGTGAAAACCTAGCGCTCAGAACTATCCGCCAGGACATAAAGACAGTGTCAGGAAAGTCAGTGTCCTTTTCCATAGCATCTACAACAACCTGTCCACAGAAACGGTTTCGTATCAACGGAGCATTCACAGCAGCAGAACTCGGACTATCTAAACACTCTCACCCAGTTGAAGCCCTACAAAAGACTTATCGTCACCTCAGGGGTCTCCCCCTCCATTCCTTCAGCCAGGTTCAACCATTGCTTCTCATTGGTTCGGACTATCCTCACCTCCTCACTCCAGTCAAGCCTGTGCACTTGGGACCACCAGGAGGACCAGCAGCTCTCAGAACCCGTCTCGGTTGGACCCTTCAAGGTCCTGCTAAAGTCATGCTGCATCAGTCCTCTACTCCTCAGTGTCTCCTCATCAACACTTCTCTCCTTCTGCTGATCTCCTCAGTCATGTGTCAAAACTATGGCAGATGGATATTCTCCCATATCGTAATGAGAAACTCATCACAAGGTCAAAACAGGATAATGCAGCCATCAAACTGCTGGAGGAGAAAACAATCAGAGTTGATGTTGACAACGTTCAAAGGTATGCCACTCCCCTGCTGTGGAAAGAAGGACTACCCCTATCAATGCTCCAAAGGAAGCAGTCATGAGTCACCTGCGTGGTACTGAGAGTCGCCTGACCAAGGACTCCAGCAAAGCAGCTTCCTACAACAAGGAGATCAAAAAGCTACTTGATGCAGAGGCTACATCAGAAAGCTTACTTTACCTCAAGAGCAAAGCTGCAACTCAGGTATATAACCACATCACATGGTCCATCACAACGACAATTGTCTTCAAGTGTGCGTTCACATTTCAAGGTACCAGTTTGAATGAACATCTCCTTCCTGGACCAACCTTGGGAGCTACTCTTTTAGGGCGTCCTACTTCGTTTTAGAGAGTATCCCATTGCAGTTAGCAGCGACATAAAAGGCATGTTCCATCAAGTCCGCCTTTTGTCTGAGGACCAGCCCTTTTTCCGTTTCCTCTGGAGAGACATGGGTCGCAGCAGACCTCCTGATATATATCAGTGGCAGGTTCTCCCCTTCAGCACCACCTGCAGCCCCTGCTGTGCGACGTTTGCACTCCAGAAGCACGTCATTGAACACAGTAACACTGAAGAGGACACTCGCCACTCAATTGAAAACTGCTTCTATGTAGACAACCTTCTCCAGAGTTTTCCCTCCATGTCTGAAGCCAAACAGCTTGTCACTAAGCTGCAAGATCTCCTTCAGTCTGGTGGCTTTGAACTGCGCCAGTGGGCCACCAACGTTCCAGATCTCATCAGTCACATGCCGCCTGAACAGGTATCTGAAAACAGAGAACTCTGGCTGTCCATGGATGAACAGACCCACCAGACGGACTCTGGGACTACATTGGCGCTGCAGGTCAGATACCATCACCTATCAGCTCCGTCACACCGAACAGCCTCAGCCCACAATGCGCACTATCTATCGGATCTTAGCCAGACAGTATGACCCTTAGGACTGCTCGTTCCTTACACTACACGAGCTAAGATCTTGGTGCAGCGCCTCTGGGGAAAAAAGCGGGACTGGGACGACCCTCATCTTCCAGAGGACCTCCTTCAACTTTGGACCACTTGGGAGAGTGAGCTCTATATTCTCCCGAATATCGCCCTCCCCCGCTGTTATGTCCAGCCCGACACAGACCTCTCAACCTCAACTCAAAGCATCCACATTTTTTCAGATGCATCAGAGAAGGCATACGGATCTGTGGCCTACCTCCGGACTGTTGGCAGCAATGGGGAGATCCAGGTAGCCTTTCTAGCTGCCAGGTCTTGCGTTGCTCCAGTTCGACAGCAGTCCATTTCAAGATTGGCGCTCTGTGCTGCCCACGTCGGAGCTCAGCTTGGCTCTGTATTGAAACGAGAGCTCACTTTACCCGTCTCATCCATCACATACTGGACTGACTCCACTACTGTACTGAAGTGGTTTGCAGTCTCCATCATGCCGCTACAAAGTGTTCGTTGGTGCCAGAGTTGCTGACATCCAAGAGTTAACTGAAAACAGTTCTTGGCGCTATGTCCACTCCAGTGACAACCCAGCTGATGACATTACGCGTGGACTAACCCTCTTGCAGATCATCGGTGTGAAAATCGCTGGAGTAATGGACCTGGTTTCCTAAAACAACCAGAGTCATCATGGCCTCTCTGTCCAGACATTTCTTCACTCGAGGACCTAACTGAACTCCGGAAAGTCCAGTTTTGTGGCCAGACTACTACTTCCTCTCATCCACCATTGCCTGATCCCAGACAATTCAGCACCTTCAAAGAGCTACTAGAGGCGTCCGCTCGAGCATGTCACGGGGCGGCCATTAACGCCATTCCTACAGCTGAAAACTTCAGACAAGCAGAACTGTCTCTACTCAGACAAGCTCAAAGGGACTGTTTTCCAGAAGAATTCTCCCTCCTCTCTACCCAGAATCCAGTCTCTGCCAATAGCAGGCTGCTGACTTTAGCCCCAGAATATGACTCAGAAACTCAGTTGATCCGGGTGGGAGGCAGATTACGACGATGTGAATCACTTAGTAAAGACACTTTACACCCCATTGTTCTTGATCCTCATCATCCCATAACAAAGCTCATCATAGCAGACTATGACAGCAAACTTGCCCACCCAGGAGCAGAGATAGTTTTTGCTGAACTGCAAAGAAAGTTCTGGATCCTGCGTAGCAGAGAGGCTGTCCGCAAGCATCAGCACCACTGTCCTGAATGCTGCAAATGGTGCAGTAAACCAGTCATTCCAAAGATGGCTGACCTCCCACCTACCAGTTTAAGATTACATAAGCCAGCATTCTATTCAACTGGAATGGATTGTTTTGGACCTTATCTAATCAAGAGTGGGAGACGCAATGAGAAACGATGGGGCATAATATTTAAGTGTCTGACAACGCATGCAGTGTACCTTGATCTGCTAGCCAGTATGGACACTGACTCATTTCTCATGAGCCTACGCCGTTTCATCGCCAGGCGGGGAAAACCTCACGAGTTGCTATCTGATCAAGAGACAAACTTTAAAGGAGGCAGCTCAGAACTCAAGGAGGCCTTCAACTTACTTGCCCCTGATCTACAGTCACAACTTGCCAGTCAACAAATTCATTTTCACTTCAACCCGCCAAATGCACCCCATTTCGGGGGCTCTTGGGAGCGTGAAATCAGAGCCATCAAATCGGCTCTGCACACAATCCTAGGGTCTCAAACAGTAACGGAAGAGGTCCTGAGAACCCTCCTGACTGAAGTGGAGAGTATCATCAACTCCAAACCACTTGGCTACACTTCCACAGATGTGGCAGACCCAGATCCAATCACTCCCAATATGCTGCTCATGGGACGACTGGATTCCTCCACACCTCAGGTCATCTACCCTCAGACAGACCTTCTTAGTCGCCGCAGATGGAGACACTGTCAAGCCTTAGCGGATCAGTTCTGGATCCATTTCATCCGGGATTATTTACCTTCTCTTCAGAGCCGTTCAAAGTGGCAGCAAGACTGTCAGGACCTCGCTATAGGAGACATTGTTCTCATCATGGATCAGCAGCTTGCACGTGCCCTGTGGCTGATCGGCACAGTCACAGCTGTTTTTCCTGGAGTGGATGGCAGAGTACGGACTGTCCAGGTTCAGGTCAAGGATAGGAACTACACAAGACCAGTTGCTAAACTCATCAGACTTCCTTCACTACCACAGGATACACCTAACTGACTTTAATCAACTTTGATCCTCAAAGTTGGGGGCGGCTGTTAACAAGGTTTCCTGATTTACTCATTTCCGGACTCATTGAACGCATCACCATCCCATAATAGTTGTTTTCTCACAGCCCATCCCATAATAGTTTCCTCCTCACGACGGAACAGGACTTCGCTTCGGAGCTCACATTTCGCTCTCTTTCAGTTGGACCTGTACCCTCAAATAGTTGCTAAAATAGTTACTCTTTTCACCTCAGTGGAGGACTATCTTGCCGGGACACTCATGGGTTTTGTATCCTCAATGTTTATGCGTCCATGAGACTGTAAGTTTGCCTCTTTGATTGTTTGGCTAGTTACGAAAAGCGTCCAGTTCGCTGTTGAAATACTCTTCTCTATAGTTGTTCTCACTGTTTAATTCTGAGTGTTGTTGCAGTAATATTCCTCATTATTATGATAACTATCGTTGTGAAATCTTTATTAGTCTTAGTTGCGTCTGAGTTAGCTTTTTTGTATTGCGGTTGCCGAAAATGCCGGTGATGCATTTAAAGACCATCGGAATTCTGGAAATTCCCATAATTTCATCTTAGTCAATGGTGCGTTCAAGGATGCTTGGAATTTTCTGTATTTGGCGAGAATTGACTGGATATCAATGTTTCTTCTAGTATGCTATTTTAGTTAAAAGCCATGTCATTCAATAACTCTTTACACCATTCTGGTTTATTTCATTGTAGATACTTGAATATTTATCTGTGCTGTTAGATAGATTACATTTGTTATATATCTATTTGATCACTTGTTGTCATTTATTCTTCTTTTTGTAGAAACCATAAACTTCACTATAAACAAAAAACCTCATTATAAGCATAACCCTCATCCCAAGGTAATAAAGAGTGGCATGAGTGTAACTGACGTCTTCTCTCATCTGTTCTGGAAGGACAACCTGGGGAGATTGAGGATCTAAATCAGTTGCCTTATACAGTCCTTCAGAGGTCACAAGTTTGGATTATTTTCCATCACCTCTTTTACAACCATCTTTCACTAATTATTCAGTAAAAAAAAATCTATTAATGAATGTAACAAGCTCACTTTATTACATGGATCTAATGTGATTCAAAGAACTCGGAAAACAAGGAAAAACACACCTGCAGCCTCAGAGGACACTGAACCAGGACGCGACCAACAACAGGAAACAGATTTTACTTTAAAAAAATGTGTAAAATGAATTACTAATGTGGGCAGCACGGTGGTTAGCACTGCTGCCTCACAGTTAGAATACCATCTGGAAGGTCTGGGTTTGATTCCACCTTGGCCCAGGCCTTGTGTGGGTTTCCTCCCACAGTCCAAAGACATGCACTTACTGGGGTTAGGTTAATTGGCTACTCTAAATTGCCCATAGGTGTGAATGTGAGTGTGAAAGGTTGTTTGTCTCTCTGTGTTGGCCCTGTGACAGGCTGGCGACCTGTTCAGGTGTGCCCTGCCTCTCGCCCTGTGACGGCTGGGATGGGCTCCAGCCCCCCCGCAACCCTGAACAGGATAAGCGAATGGATGAATTACTGATGTAAAAACATACATTATATCACGTTTCTTTATCTACTCAACACAGAATAGAGTGCTCAAAATACAAATGATAAAACAAAAATTTGGCACTAAAAAAACCAAGGGCCTTTGAGGGGTTGATCTTGTTTCTCCTTCCTGATATGTCCTGCCCTGTTTTGTTCTTCTAATTGCACTGATGGATGAACAGTTCATATACATCTGTGCACAAGGGCGTAGGAGTGAGTTTAATATTGGGGGGGGGGGGGGGGGGGTTACATATAGGAAACCTGACAGATCTGTAAATACTCTGAGCAAAGCATAAAAATGCTGTTTGATCTTTTAATTTATTCTTTTTCAAATGTTTCCTAGAAAAATTGTGTTGTGTACACCTATATTATTGCATGTATACCGTATTTTTCGTACTATAAGGTGCACTTAAAGTACTTAAATTTTCTCAAAAATCGACAGTGCGCCTTATGTATGAATTCTTGTTGTGCTTACTGACCTTGAACCAATTTTATGTGGTACACTGTGCTCAAAAATCTGTCAAAATGCGACTTTGGTAAGGGACGCTTCACAAATATTGACATTTTCCAGAGCGTACAAAGCGCACGACAGGTGGGAGGGGGGGTAAAACCCAGCGTACGCTTTTCAAACAGTTAGAAAATGTCGGTCTGTGTAATTTGACCTCCGATGGCCGAGGCATCCACACCACTGCACCATTCTGTGGTCTGCAGTGATATTTACTCCGGTCTGGCAGATCAGTTCAAAGGCCTCATTGAATTCTAAAATAGTCCATCACAGATTCACAAAATGACTCTACTGACGATATTAGACAGGAACAAGCTGTGAGTGCAGCGCAGCAGGTGTGGAAAGCAGCCAAAGCTGCCGGAGATAAATTCAACAAGAAGTGGAAGCATTGTTCCAAAAATGGAAACTGTACGCAGTAAACTGCAGAAAACGATGATGGATTTTATTCTACATGTTCCTGGCCTATTTCCATCTATGCTGGCGTAGTCTGGCGATCGGCGGCCGACACTATTGTCAACTTCTGTGCAACAAAACTCGCTGTCGGCTGTCTCAAAAATCGCTAGAAGTCGCTAAAGGATGAATCGAGGTCCGGGGGTGTGTGTGCTGTCCCCCTCGGTAACAAAGAGAGGTCCGGGCGATGCCACAGCGTATGAAGAGACGCAGTACGAGCGCTGTATGTACACAAAACACAGTGACAGCAGAGTTTTCAGGTTTCCGGTGTTGAGTCAAAAAGGATTTCCTTTTTTTTTCTCTTTGCTTACATCGGTAAATATTCAGGTGCACAGGATTTATGAAGGGCTTATATATAAAATGAAGAAATGACTTGTTCTTACCCTAATTAATGAAGAATATATTGTAGCGTCTGTTAAGACGTTGAAGAAGATGGTGAGAGATTGCCAGCAAAAGTTGCCCTTTTATTAACAATTAAATGGTTGCTCTGTGACGCAACCAAAACAAAACAGTAACAACGAGACTGACTCGGATAAAGACAGAGGGAACCCGGCATGCTTGATGCTGAAATCACCCAACTGTTCAACTCAGACACTGAAGATGAGGAATTTGATGGATTTGTGGAAGATCGAGGAGTTTACAGAAACTGTTGTGGGATTTATTGGGAAAGTTGTTGATGACACTTCACTTAGGAGGACCATCAGGACTTTTCCCAACCAGAAGCCGTGGGTGGATAAATCTGTCCGCGACGCTCTGAGGTCCCGCACCGTCGCCTACAACTCTGGCCTCGCCTCTGGGAACATGGAGGACTACAAGGTTGCATCATACAACGTCCGCAGAGCGGTGAAAGAGGCTAAACATCGCTACGGCCGCAGACTGAAACAGCAACTACAACAGTCTGACTCCAGGGGACTGTGGCAGGGACTACGCACCATCACGGACTACAAAGCACCACACACACCCCCGGTGAGTGCCGATGCTTCTCTAGCTGATGAACTCAACAACTTCTTTGCGCGCTTCGAGTCGGGAAGCCGACAGCCCGCTGCGCTCCCGGCCGGAGGGGCGGAGACACTCACTGTGACGGAGCGTGACGTGAGGAGGGCGTTTAGACGTGTAAACACCAGGAAAGCGGCTGGACCAGACGGTATTAGTGGATGTGTCCTTAAGACCTGCGCTGACCAGCTGGCACCTGTGTTTACACTGATATTCAACCTCTCGCTGAAACTGTGTGTGATTCCCACCTGCTTCAAAAAGTCCATCATAGTCCCTGTCCCAAAGAAACCACACCCCAGCAGCCCCAATGACTTCAGGCCCATAGCACTCACCTCTGTGGTGATGAAGTGTTTTGAGAGACTCATCAAGACATTCATCACCTCCTCACTGCCCACCACCCTCGACCCACTACAGTTTGCATACCGGCCAGACCGATCCACAGATGACGCCATATCCTTCCTCCTCCACAAGACCCTTTTGCACATAGACACTGGTAAGGGGAACTATGTGAGAGTGCTGTTTGTAGATTACAGCTCAGCATTCAACACCATAGTTCCCTCCAGGCTGGTCTCTAAGCTGCTGGACCTGGGCCTGGGCCCATCACTGTGCAGGTGGGTTCACAGCTTCCTGACCAGCAGACCACAGGTGGTACGAGTGGGTCACCTCACCTCATCCTCCCTCACCCTCAACACTGGATCCCCCCAAGGCTGTGTGCTCAGCCCTCTGCTGTACTCACTGTACACCCATGACTGCGAGGCCACGTCAGAGTCCAACGTCATCATCAAGTTTGCTGACGACACTGCTGTTGTGGGACTAATCTCCCACAATGAAGAGACAGCCTACAGGAGAGAGGTGGTTCTCCTGCCTGGAGAACTGGTGCCAGGAGAACCACCTCCTGCTCAACGTCAGCAAAACGAAGGAACTGATCGTGGACTTCAGCAGGAAGCAGCAGAGGGACTACCATCCACTTGTCATCAGTGGTGCTGAGGTGGAAAGAGTGGACACTTTCAAATACCTGGGAGTGACCATCTCACAGGACCTGTCCTGGACTCATCACATAAACATCACTGTGAAGAAGGCCAGACAGCATCTCTACCTCCTCAGGTGGCTGAGAGACTTCAAGCTCAAGGTGCTCAGGAACTTTTACACCTGCACCATCGAGAGCATCATGTGTGGGAGCATCACCACCTGGATGGGAAACTGCACCAAGCAGGACTTCATGGCCCTAAAAAGGGTGGTTCGTTCAGCTGAACGGACCATCAGAACCACCCTCCCCAACCTGCAGGACATTTACACCAAGCAGTGCAGGCTGAGGGCCATGAAGATCCTAAAAACAGCCCAGCCACCCCGGACACTCTCTCTTCTCCCTGCTCCCATCAGGCCGGCGTTACTGCTGCCTGAGGACTAAGACTGAAAGGTTGAAGAAGAGTTTGTACCCACAAGCCATCCGTCTGCTCAACTCTGAGCCCTAACTGGACTATTATTGCACTATGTAAATAATATAATATTCTATAGTTCCGTGTAAAAGTGTGTATAGTGTATAGTATATAGAGTATAGTGTATAGTGTGAATTACTTATTTTTATTTTTATTCTTCTTATTTATATGTGTGTATATATGGTTGCAGGTACAAAATACATTTCACTGTGCATTGTACTGTGTATAACTGTGCAGACAAATAAACACTATCTTATCTTATATTATCTTAAGATGAATGATTTAAAATGTATTTTTCTGTATTTGTTACAACTGAACAATATTCTGAGTTATTGTGATTGAGTTGAATAAAGTTCAACTTACCTGATGCTTTTGTTTCACTCTACATATGTTTTATCATGCGCCTTATAACCCGGTGTGCCTTATGGTCCGCAAAATACGGTAGTTTACATAAGTATATGTTTCATAATCATAAGACGTGGGCAAACCACCAAACCAAATGGCCTGAATCTTTTATCAAGCTTAATGTCCATGTCATTCCAGGCTGTACTCTTACTTTATCAGGTGGCTGCACTGGTAACAGTAAGCTAAATATTTTATTAATACAAAATAATTTAGTAGCTCACACAAGTGCAAACTTTGATGTTTTATTGGTCAAAAACATTTAATACTGGTCAAAAATGCATTTATGATGGCTGTTTAGAGGGGGGGGGGAGCACAGTGACATGATGCTGTGTTGTGCCTTCAAAATAAAAGCACGCGGGTTAAAATTTTCAAAATCAAATATTTTTCCCCTCCACAGTGTAAGTTTTGGGTGGGACAAATGCGCTTGTCTCCGATATTGGGGGGGGACACACCCCAGCTCCTACGCCTGTGTCTGTGCAGGTTATTAGTGGAGCCTGCTCGGTATGAAATTTTAACTTTGCAGTCTACACTCTGTCTGTTTATCAAATTACAATGTGTCCAAACTTTACTACATTTCCTGTCACTCATCTTCCTCACCGTCCCTGCGTGTAGCCTCTATGTACGGCGCAGCTTCCTCTGCTCTTTCCTGTCTCCGAGCCAGCTTTGCAGGAACCCCTCCCTCTCTGGGGTTTCTGTACTCACTGCATGACGTGTCCGGGGCCCCTCCCCTCCCGCTCAGTGTAGACCCACAGATGCTGCCACACATCTTAACCAATCACATACGGCTTCCACAAAAAAAAAAAAAAAAGATAAAAGAAACGGCTCACAATCAGGAGGCGGCTCCCGTCGTTCACTTCAAAGAGCTGGCTCTTAGAGCCATCGCTAATCCACGGGTTTCTGGAAGAGCACACGTAGGCTGCCATGACAGACTGCTACTTCTGCTGTACGGTTTTATACTTCCGGTTACCCAAAGTTACAGCCAGAGTTAATGACAAAATTCGGTTACTTTGTGCTGTAACAGGCGGCTTTATTAGTTGGAACATGAGCTCGGATTCAACTTGTGCTGTTGTCGGTTGTCACTACATCAGTTTGCACATTTTTCCAAATTATTTTATTCTGTAAATTTGTTCTTTTCCCCCAAATTATACTACCCAGTTGCACATCCTATACTGTATTTTTTCCTTGTTTTAAATTTTCCTTTAATGTACAGCCTCTTATGTTTTTACGTTATTTTATTTATAGTGTGACACTACAGTATACAGCCTACACAAAGCTTTATGGGTATGGCACGAAGTCAGGAATACTGTGGATAGCTGTACATGCTAATGCACAAGATGAAGCACATGTAGTACACTTAGCTGTTAGCGCTTTCTATGCGATGCTTGCGAACCCGTTAAAGGACACAGCGCTATGGGACATGTTGAATGCATGATGCTAAGTGTAAATCCTCTGGTTTCATATGCAAATCAACAATTGCTCTATCAATTATTGCTCATTATTGCAAATCAATTATTGCTCTATAGGGCTGCAACGATTAGTCGACAATAATCGACAATAAAAATAGTTGACGACGAATTTAATTGTCGATAATAGTCGTTTATTATTACTGGTGATTTTCTTTTAACGTAGTGAGACATCTTCCTGTCCGTCTATCTCTGGCGAGCTTCACACATGCGCAATCCGGTTGTTAATTGATGACGTAGAATTCCATTTCCGGGTCCAAACTATCACGTGATCAATTTGCCGTAATGCTGTTTCCCTGGTTGTTTTAACTCGAAAAAACACACTCAGCTGTGATTTTACCGATGAGAAAGAAGCGGAAATAGCTGCAGCTGATAAGGTTTGTTACAATCATCTTTAATAGTGAACAGTCATTGGTTATACCATTGCTGTTTATTTAGGAGCATTTGGACCTGGAAATTAAAGACCGGATAGCATTCAGCGGCACGTTTAGTGATGGGGGAAACTGGTGAAACTGTGCCAACTTTGTTTTACAGGGACGAAAAAGTACTATATATATATATATATATATATAAATTTTTTTATTTTATTTTTTTTTTTGTGGTTATAAAAATGGACTGTTAAAGTTATATCAGCAGCAAACCTGATTAAAAGTTTTGAATGAAGTATGTGTTTATTACCACATTTTAAATAACCTTGTGCAAAATGTAAAAGCTGAGAGCTAAATAAGTGCCATTTCATAATTATGTGATTCATAATCTGATTAGTCGACTAAGCGTTTCAATAGTCGATGACTAATCGACAATCAAAATTGTCGTTAGTTGCAGCCCTATTGCTCTATCATATGTGCTTGCAATTCTACCCGCATTTAAAAGCGGTTAGCAGTTAGCAGCGCCAGCGCTCCAGTCGGTCACAATTAATCTGCTGCTGCACGGAGGGAAAATGGTCTGATTATGCTTATTGTTCCAGAAATAACTTCAAAATGATTTTAACATGAGTCAGTGAAGCAGCAACACTACACAACTACAACAAGCAGGCTTTGGTCTTACACACACACACACACACACACACACACACACACACACACACACACACACACACACACACACACACACACACACAGTTTCCCTCTAAATAAAAACTGTAGATAAATATTTTTCTTATTAATGATGTTAATGAGCACATCTGGACTCACCGAGCATTTCTGCAGTTCCTCACAGCTGGAATCAGTCTCTGTCGTCCCTGATCTGATGTTTTGTACTTCCTCAGGTCCAACTCATCCAGAACCTCCTCTGACATCTGCAGCATGTAGGCCAGAGCTGAGCAGTGGATCATAGAGAGTTTCTTCTCTGATCTGTTCTCTGACTTCAGGAACATCTGGATCTCCTGATGTACTGAGAGGTCGTTCATCTCCATCAGACAGTGGAAGATGTTGATGCTTCTGTCAGGAGAGGATTTTGACTTCCTCTCCTTCAGGTTGTTGATGACTCTCTGGATGGATTCTGGACTGTTCTCTGTCTGACCCAGCAGACCTCCTAAGAGTCTCTGGTTGGACTCCAGAGAGAGGCCATGAAGGAAGCGAACAAACAGATCCAGGCAACCATTTTTGCTCCTGAAGGATTTTATTACTGTTGTCATCAAGAAATCATCCAGAGATGTCTGATCATATGTTTTCCCCAGGAAGTCCTTCAGCTCCTTTGTCCTCCTGTTGGTGAAACAGTGGAACATGTAGACTGCAGCCAGAAACTCCTGAATGCTCAGATGAACAAAGCAGTAGACTGGTTTCTGGAAGATCACACACTCTCTTTTGAAGATCTCTGTACAAACTCCTGAGTACACTGAGGCCTCTGTCACATCCAGACCACACTGCTCCAGGTCTTCTTGGTAGAACATGATGTTTCCTTTCTCCAGATGTTCAAATGCCAGCCTCCCCAGCTTCAGAAGAACTTCCCTGTCAGCCTCCGTCAGCTCCTGTGGACTCGTCTCATGTCCCTCATGGTACTTGTTCTTCTTCCTCTTTGTCTGAACCAGCAGGAAGTGTGAGTACATGTCAGTCAGGGTCTTGGGCAGCTCTCCTCTCTGCTCTGTGGTCAACATGTGCTCCAGAACTGTAGCAGTGATCCAGCAGAAGACTGGGATGCTGCACATGATGTGGAGGCTCCTGGATGTCTTCATGTGGGAGATGATTCTGCTGGACAGCTCTTCATCACTGAATCTCCTCCTGAAGTACTCCTCCTTCTGGGCGTCAGTGAAGCCTCGTACTTCTGTCAGCCTGTCAACACATCTAGGAGGGATCTGATTGGCTGCTGCAGGTCGGGAAGTTATCCAGACGAGAGCCGAGGGAAGCAGCTTCCCCTCGATGAGGTTTGTCAGCAGCTCGCTGACTGATGACTTCTGTGTGACATCAGACACGAGCTTCCTGTTGGTGAAATCCAATGAAAGTCTGCTTTCATCCAGGCCGTCAAAGATGAACAGAAGCTTCCAGACAGCGAGCTTCTCTGCTGGGACCTTCTGTAATGTTGGATGGAAAACATGGAGCAGCTCCAGAAGACTGTACTGCTGATCTCTGATCAGGTTCAGCTCCCTGAATGAAAGCAGCATCACCACACTGACATGTTGGTTCTCCAAGCCCTCTGCCCAGTCCAGACTGAACTTCTGCACTGAGAAGGTTTTTCCAACGCCAGCGACGCCGTTGGTCAGAACCACTCTGATGGGTCTCTGTTGGTCAGGGAAGGCTTTAAAGATGTCGTGGCACCTGATTGGACTGTCATGGAGGGCGTCCATCTTGGAAGCTGTCTCCAGCTGCCTCACCTCATGTTGGGTATGAACCTCTTCACTCTGTCCCTCTGTGATGTAGAGCTCAGTGTAGATCCTGTTCAGGAGGGTTCCACTTCCTGTTTGATCACTTCCTTCAGTCACACGTTCACATCTCCTCCACAGACTGATCTTATGTTCCTCTAAAACCTCCTGCAGACCAGCATCTGCTGAAAGACAGAAAAACACTGAGACTAAAGAGAAAGAAACTCTGAAATGTGTCAACAACACAACAAGAAGTCCAGTTTTCAGAAATGAGTCCATCAGCAGACAAATGTTCAGTCTTACTTTGTCCACAGCTGCTCTGACTGGCTGTCTGCAGTCCAGCTCTGGTTCTGGATCTTTGTCCACACTGGGGACAGGAGGAGTCTCCTGATGAAGCAGACTGGTCCCAGTATGAGGAGATGCACTGTCTGCAGAACCAGTGTCCACAGCTGGTAGAGACCGGATCCTTCAGGACGTCCTGACAGGAAGCACAGCAGGACGGCTGCTCCTCCACACAGACACCGCTCCTCCTCCTCTCTCTGTGGACACATTTCTTTATCACTAAAATCATTTTCTGACTGTTGCTGACAAAGATCCAGATGTGACGACACTGTGCAGAAGCTCTGATGGTCACAGAGAACAGGAAAAGTGGAGCTACTTTTCTGTTTGAATCCAGCATTCAGGCTGGAACCAAAGTGATGCTTCCTTTGATCTCAGCAGCACTAATGAACTGCTTTTCCTGTCTGATTAAACACAGAGTGATCTGCTTGCAGTTTGCTATGAATACCGCTAAATTTGTTGCTACTCGCTTTTTGGAAAAGAAAGTCGCTAGGTACTGAATATCGGATCAGCGCATCCCTAGTACAAAGTGAGACAAAACAACGTTTCTCTATGGATCAAGTGGTGTTACATATAGGTATATCAAAACAGTTTACAATAACAAAACACAATTTACATTTAGTGCACACATAAGCTAATTAAGTGGAATTTTTACTTAAGGTAGAGATTTTAAGACAAACATGGGTGTGACAAAACAGGAGACAGGGCATAGGTACATTTGTAGCACAATGCTGGTTATATGAGTTAACACACTGCTGTCATAAGTTAAGGCACTGGTTATTATAGCTTAATACTGTCAGTTAAATACACATTGAGGTGGAGGTAGGATATATAATTAGCAGCAGAGAAAAAGTCCAGGAGTGTATTTCAGTTCAGTGTGAGGCTTTGCTGTTCAGCAGTCTGACTGCTTGGGGGAAGAAACTTTTCACCATTCTGGAAGTGCGCCCCACTATGCTGGCATACCTTTTTCCTGATGGCAGCAGGGAAAAGAGTGCATGGGATGGGTGTGGTGTGTCCATAACAATGCTTGTGGCTTTGCGCAGATATTGGATGCTATGGATGTCAGAGAGGGTGGGAAGAGAGGTCCCGGTGATCTTTTTGGCCGTTCTCACAATCTGCTGGAGGGCCTTCCTTTAAAGAGCAGTGCAGTTTCCAATCCATGCTGTGATGGCACTGCTGAGGATGCTCTCAATAGTCCCTCTGTGGCCACTTTTCCACTGACGGGGTTCTGGTGCTGGTGCCAGTATTTGAAACGTTCAGCGGTTTTTCCACCGTGAACGCGCTCGGTGCTTGGCCAAAAAACAGGTTCAACTCGGGCCCCACAAGGTAGCTGGTCTCAAATCCAGAACACGTGACGAAAGCTGCAGAAGGGCGTGACTCTGCCATCTCAACATAAAGTTTTCTACCGCTATTTCACAGCATGGTGTGTATTACATGAGAAAAGGGAAGTGATTTTCACGGCTGTGAATTAGGTTGGGCTTTAAGGGTGAACTTGCTGCTTTGTATCAGTTCATATCACAGATAAAAGGACACAAAGTGCGTACTTGTTGTCTTGCTCTAATCTCTGTCTGTGTTTACCTGCACACAGATGCTGCAGTAGATTTGTTTGGACTGTAAAATGTGTTCGCAGCCCAAGAAAGGGGAGCGTGTTCTCCCACGTTTGTGCGCTTCAGCTTCTGTGTCCAGACGAGGACCCGCCCACACTCATACGTAAAGGAGCAGTTCACAAAGTGTGGTGGAAACGCGGGCTCATTATTAAGCAGTTCTCCGATTCATTGAAAACCGACACCAGCACTGGCACAGCACCGGCACCTTGGTGGTGAAAACGTAGCATGTAGCATGTAGCATGTAGAAAGTTGTCAGGATGGGCTTTCCAGAGGTTATGCAGGAAACAGAGTCAATGCTGGGCTTTCTTAGTGATGTGTTTGGTGTTTGTAGTCCATGAGAGGTTGTCTGTGATGTGGACGCCCAGAAACTTAGTGCTCTGGACAATCTCAACTGGGAGACTGTTATTGATCAGTGGGGAGTGTTTGCCTGGAGGTCGCCTGAAATCAATGATTAGTTTCTTTGTTTTGTCCACATGAATGTGTTGAATGCTGAGCTGAAGTCTATGAACAGCATTCTTGCATAAGTGTCTCTTTTGTCCAGGTGGGTGAGAGCCAGGTGAACAGCAGTGGTGATCCTCCATGGAGCTCCTCCATGGAGCGGTTGGCTCAGTATGCAAAATGCATGGGGTCCAGATAGCTGGGTCTTTATGTGTTTTATGACAAGTCTCTCAAAACACTTCATGATAGTGAATGTGAGTAAAGCTGGGCGATAGTCACTGAGACAGGTCACTGTGGTTCTCTTTGGTACGGGGATTTAGTACAGTTGGTCTGCACATTCTCTCAGCACACGACCTGTGAAGGAATTTAAAATAATAAGAGTGTGTGTGTGTGCTGTCTGCTGTTGAAGCCTTTAGGTTTCTGCGTGTTCGTTTCTCGAACAGGAATGACATACAAACAACGGAATAAGGAGTCCAAATATTAAATTTAATAAAACCATTTCAAACAGTTTACAGATTAATCTGGTTCAGAATTGTCGGAGCTGTCTGATGCAGTCAGTGCAGCTTCACACAAGTCTGACACCGCTCTCTATCTTAGTTCAACTTTTATACACAGACTTAGACACAGTTACACAGTTATTGAAATATGCAAGCATGTAGCAGCTTATCAGTTCCTTCTTCTGTGCCCTTCACTGTTGCCTGTTAACGACCTCATCTGGGTCCTGTAGACACAAAACATCAGACCAAAACACACATTCTTTTCCAGTAAATCATCGGCATGTGATTTTGTTGTCTCTCTACTATGCAGTCTTATTTCTGTCTCCTGTACAGAGTTATTTCAACACCTTCACCTTGTTGTGAAGATTAATGCTGCAATATGCAACTTGATGCTATATTTCTATTTAAATTGTTATATTTATGGTATGTCTACTGTGCAGCTTATTTACACTCCTTCCTTCAATCCCCCTTTTGACCTCAGACCTTTCTGAGGTCAACTTCACCAGCCTGACCTCGGGTGGTCAGCCAGGACTGTACTGATGTTAAGAGCTAGAAGAATCTCATACCACTGTGACTGTGAATTCAGCATAAAATTAAGACAGGGTTTAATGATATCATATTTATAATGGATGTACCTACTTTCTATACTTTCTTATGGCCTGGAAAACAAAAAGAAAACAAGCATTAGTCTTTCATGTGTCAATGTTGTTCAGTGAAGTGGATTAGCATTTAAATTTAATCAGTCTAAAGTAAATTCTGCATATAAATTGGCCCACATGACAAACAGTAACATGAAACAGTCACTATGTAATAATAATGTTCCTCAAATTCATTAATAAAATGTGGATTGCATCCCTTCAGGATCAAATCCAGTTCCAATTGATGAAAATCTTACTGCAAACATAAAGAAATGATCACTGATCAGTGCACAGCTAATAATTATATAATGTATGCAGCCTTCTTTCAGCCTTCAGCACAGCCTGCTCATATTCACCAAAGCCATGGATGTTCAAACCACAGCAGTCAGCACTCGTCCCTGAGATGCATTCCTGCACCTCTTTAGACAACAGCTCTTCACTTATGGCCGTCATCCAGGTTAGTTTCCTGTTAAAGGCGCATAATTTATCAGGTATGATCTCAGGTACCTGTGGAAAAAGTCCAGTGAAGAAAGTAGAAAGTTCCAATTTCTCCCTGTCAATTAAACAAAATACCATGAACTGGAGGTCTTGTGGGTCAATAATTAAATTTGCACAAACTAAAACAGGACATCAAAATGCCCATAAATATTCTAAGGATGTATTTATTCAATGGCTTTTAGTTATAAATCTTTTATTTTGTTTATCAGCCTGAGAAAAATGAGCTTACAATTTTCATATACCACTAATTTACTAAGTGGATTCAATCCACCAAAAGTGAACCTGATTTAATGCACCTAGAGTTAAATGTCAGATTAAGCAAAAAGCTAATTTGAGCTTCTGTCTGTCTTATGAGTGGGTGAGTGTGTGAGTGAGTGTATGAGTGTGAGTGTGTGTGTGTGTGTGTGTAAGCTGCTTCTTCATTACCAGTGTTTGTGTTTTCTTTTTTTTTAACAAGCTCAGTGTCAGCTGTCTCATTTTTCATCCAGTTGTAAAGTTAACTTTTGCATTTTGGTCTCAAACTCATCAGGAAATTCAAGATGCAAATGAATATCCTTAAATTAAAATTTGACAACCTTCTATGTGAGCTAAAGTGGAACAAAAAGAACACAAGAAAACAAAAAACAAAACATGGGATGAATCTCAAAATATCTAAAAAAAATCATTTTAAAGTTCTCTGATCTTAAACAGCTCTTGGATAAGTTTGTCTGTACCTGTAAAATTACTGTTCAGTTCAGACTCCTTTGGCATGAAAATCTGGGGAAATAAAATATCTTAGAAGGATTAAAAATCAAAATAATTTCAAAGTATTATACTGGACTCAAAATTATATTTATTCTGTAAGGGTCTATACCCCAAAAAAGCATAATTATGGCAGACAAAATTTGGCTTCATAAATCTCAAGTTACTGAACTGTGAAGGGATAAAATGCATAACCTTGACCTAAAACAACATCAGCAGTTGTTACTAGTTCAGCAGTGAAATAAAGGCTTTAACTATTTTTTTTTCACTTTGTGTAATTCTATGCTTTTAAATCTAAAACCCCTGCAGTGGGATTTTCACCACAAACAAAAATAAAAATAAAAATAAAAATGTTATGGATAGTCTTTAGTCAAAACATAGATACTTTTAGGGTCAGAGGTCATACTCACAACACTATTGCTTGTTGACCTTACATGCAGCTCACTGCAGGTTTGTCACCTTTGGTCGTCTAAACTGAAATCAGGGCGTGTCCCCCTGAGGCCTCATGGGAATTTATAAGAGAACAATAGTTAGTGTTGGAGGAAGCATTAAACAAATTATACTCTTGTAACCACAAAATTCTGGCCTCTGTAGGGGTGGCCTTACAATTATGAGTCATACTACTGAATATAGCATAACTGAAATTAAAATCTTGAAATCAGTTGCTTTCTGCCTGGGAGTTCTTTGACCTTTGACCCTCTAATGTGCTCTGGTTCTTCACTGAGACCCTGTGACTGATTGCACCTGTTGTTATCAATCCCCACGTCGAGGACACCTCCTGCTGATGACTGTCCTCCTGGGCTCAGACTTGTGCACAAAGATCATCGGTCAAGAACTCTCAGGTCACCTGTTTGTGAGATGGTTGGCCTCCTCCTTCTTCAGCACCAGGAGCCTTTTTTTGAGTCTTAGAGCTTTCAGTCTGTTCAGGAGATCTTAGGATGAGCTTGAACACCTCGATTTGCACCAGTTTCTTTATTGGTAGCTGATCCAGTCTCCTGTGTTGTTGTTCAGGCTCCTGTTAGAATAAAACTGAGAGATTTTCATTAGTTAAATCTTTACTTTTCTCCTAGTCCATATCCCTCCTTTTGAGACATAAACTCTGTTTGTCTCAAGAATTTACCCTAATTTAGCTTATTTATCTAAAGGGGCATACTGATGTTTATATTATTAACTTCTGAGATTTTTTCCTTTAATGTTTGATTCAATATCAAATTGGTCAGAGATTCAAAATTCAAATGTTCTCTGCTTTTCTCTAAATCTTAGCTTTAAACAAATCTACCAAATAAATGTAAATGCACAAAACAGTAAATCGGTATATTGTATTCTATCCTACATGGGCAAACAAATAAGTTTTTTAGTTCTCTATGTTTTGCTTTGTAGCAGAGCGGCAGCTCAAAGTTTGGCACTTTGTTTTGGGTCTCAAATTCAGCTGTTTCACAAAGTATTTGCATGCACTATTTTTTTCTAACGTTTCTATTGAGGTTTTACTAAAACTGAGCTTCTCACGTAAACTTTTTCTTGAAATTTAACAACAATCTTCTGGAAAAATGACCTCTAATAATTTGCAAAAAATACTTCAACCTGAGATTTTCAAGGCATCTATTTTACTGGCTTTGTTTATTCATTATTTATTTTTAAAGCAATAAACTCCTGACTCCTTTTTTTGTGATTTTTAAATTTTTTTTGTCTTTTTATCCATCTGTGGTCGGCTTATCCCTCATATGTATCAGAAGCGAAACCTTCCTTCTGAGAATTTTTAACCAGCATTACCTTATCAACAACCATATCAGTCCAAATTAAAGAAAAGAAAAAGAAGAGAAAAACTTAGAGCTATAACTCTCACCCACACGCACGACTTCTGTCTCTGACTCTCACTTAGATTCACGCGCACACATCCTTGAGATAAAAATGCACACACACACACACAGCAGTGCTAAAGCCTTGGCACCATTCTCTTTTCCTTTGTTCCTTTTTCTTTCCTACACACACAGTTATGACAAAACAGCTAATATTGACCACTGGAAAATTGTCCTATTCCTCTAAACTCTGTTCCTTTTTAAACAACAAATGACACCATACTCTGCAAAGAAATTCACCTCAAAATATTTTGTCCTTATTTCCTATTTCTCTCTGAAACACACATGACAATACAAATACACAGCAGTACTCAGTCACACACATGGAGGCCTCCTCACACACAAACACAGAGACACATTTAAGCATCCATCAGTTTCTTCAATATTAATTATTATTATAGATTTTTCTTTCCCAAGTGACCTAATTTTGGGATTGCTTACTTCAGGTGGGTGAGTCAAATTTTTTGACCCAAAGATCAACTTTTACCTGATTTGAATGGAGAGATTTCTCCTTTAAACTTAGCTTTCAGCTTAATATCTGTGCTTGGAAGTTTACACTAAAATAATTTTACATCACCAGTTATTTTGAAGTTTCACCCTCTTTTAATCGGAGCCCCTTTTCTACACCCAGTGTCATCAGTCATTTTGTCAGTCAGTCTAAACTGCAAGAACAAAAACAATATTAGCAAGGTACCATTTATATTTTTTCTTTTTTTAGGATTTTTACTTTTATTACAAAAACTCTTTTTTCTCTTTATTTCTTCATTTCTCTGTATTCTTTTACTTTTTCTTTATTCTCTTTATTCTTTTTATTCTTTATCTCTTATCTTTTATCTTTTAGTTTTAGTTGCTTTTATGGATTTCTGAAGTGAAGATTTTTATGAAAGAACCATATAACCATAAGCTATTACTCTCGTCAACTTCTACCAGGAGTGCTATGTCTTTACGCGCTAGACCAACCTCTCTATACCGGGAGGACATTGGTAAAAAGCAGATGGCCAGTTCACTTCAGAAAAACCAAAGGCCCTCTAAACCTAAAAACCCCCTGAAAAGGGTATTAATTCGGACCGCTGATCAGACGATCCTTGGACTCATCACCATCGCTATTCGTTTTGCCTATATTTTTCTTTACTCTTTTAAACTCTTTTATTCTTTTCAACTCTTTTCTTTTTTTTTCTCAAACTTTTACACCTGTGTGAAATGGCTCGAATTACACCTTCCTCCTGTCATACCACCAGTGACCGTTATAATTTGATACAATTCAATATGCAGATATTTAGAAAAGGTCTCTGGTGGAGATCTCCTGGTCACTGATAGAGTCTGGAAGTCAGTACTGTCACGAGGAACCTCGAAGCGGCGATTATCGGTGGCCAAATTCACTCCTTATTCCCAAGAAACTCAAAAAACTAATAAAAACATCTGAAAATCAAAAACATTCCTGTTCGATCACGTCGGGGTCACCAATTGAAGGAATTTAAAATAATAAGAGTGTGTGTGTGCTGTCTGCTGTTGAAGCCTTCAGGTTTCTGCGTGTTCGTTTCTCGAACAGGAATGACATACAAACAACGGAATAAGGAGTCCAAATATTAAATTTAATAAAACCATTTCAAACAGTTTACAGATTAATCTGGTTCAGAATTGTCGGAGCTGTCTAATGCAGTCAGTGCAGCTTCACACAGGTCTGACACCGCTCTCTATCTTAGTTCAACTTTTATACACAGACTTAGACACAGTTACACAGTTATTGAAATATGCAAGCATGTAGCAGCTTATCAGTTCCTTCTTCTGTGCCCTTCACTGTTGCCTGTTAACGACCTCATCTGGGTCCTGTAGACACAAAACATCAGACCAAAACACACATTCTTTTCCAGTAAATCATCGGCATGTGATTTTGTTGTCTCTCTACTATGCAGTCTTATTTCTGTCTCCTGTACAGAGTTATTTCAACACCTTCACCTTGTTGTGAAGATTAATGCTGCAATATGCAACTTGATGCTATATTTCTATTTAAATTGTTATATTTATGGTATGTCTACTGTGCAGCTTATTTACACTCCTTCCTTCACCTGGAATTTGGTCTGGTCTGGCAGCCTTCCGTGGGTTGACTCTAAGTGGAATTTTCCTCACTACAGAGGTGGACAGATGTAGCACCTGGACGTTGGGTGGAGGGATGGCTTTCCTTGCTGCTGTCTCATTCTGTTTCTCAAATCTTGAATAAAACTGATTCAGTGCCTCAGGAAGGGAGCTATCACCAACACAGGAGAGTGGAGTTGGCCTGTAATTGGTGATCGCTTGAATCCCCTGCCACAGGTGTTGTGTCTTTGGTGTCTGTGAAGTGGTTGTGGATTTTCTGAGCATGGGGGCGCTTTGCTGCTTTGATGGCCCAGGACAGCTTGGCTCTCACTTCCCTCAGAGCTGCCTCTTCCCTGACCTATAAGCAGCGTCCCTGGCTTTCAATAGCGCCCTCACCTCTGCAGTCATCCAAGGTTTCTGATTGGGACGTATGATAACGGTCCTAGACGTTGTCACATCATCAATGCACTTGCTAATGTAGCTTGTGACGACTGATGTGTATTCCTCTAAGTCAACTGTGTTGCTGTATGTAGCTGCCTGCTTCAATATGTACCAGTCAGTGCTTTCAAAGCAGTCCTTTAATGCAGACATGGCCCCCTCAGGCCAGATCGTTGTCACCCCAATGGTTGGCTGGCTTTGTGCGTTTGAATAAAGGTCAGTAAAGGCTGGTATGTGGGAATTAGCATAACAGTGATGTGGTCGGAGTGACCAAAGTGGGGGAGGGGCATGGCTTGGTAGGCATCACTGATGTTTGTATAGACACAGTCTAAGATGTTTCCAGCTCACGTTCCAAAATCCACATACTGATGAAACTTTGGTAAAACTTTGAGATTTGCATCAAAGTCGGTAGCAACAATAATCAGTAAATCCGGATGACTCCACCAATGTAGACGAGCACCGCATCCGTGCACAAGTCTGTGTTTACATGCATAGTCCCCTTCCTCGAGTCTTACCTGACAGGGTAGCATCTCTATCTGCACAGAAAGCTAGCAGGTGAAGGAATTTAAATAATAAGTGTGTGCTGCTGCTGCTTAAGCCATCAGGTTTCTGCATGTTCATTTCATCGAACAGGAATGACATAAGACAATCAGAATAAGGAGTCCAATTATTAAATTTAATAAAGCCATTTCAAACAGTTTACAGATTAATCTGGTTCAGAATTGTCGGAGCTGTCTGATGCAGTCAGTGCAGCTTCACACAAGTCTGACCCCGCTCTCTATCTTAGTTCAACTTTTATACAGACTTAGACACAGTTACACAGTTATTGAAATATGCAAGCATGTAGCAGCTTATCAGTTCCATCTTCTGTGCCCTTCACTGTCGCCTGTTAATGGCCTCATCTGGGTCCTGTAGACACAAAACATCAGACCAAAACATACATTCTTTTCCAGTAAATCATCGGCATGTGATTTTGTTGTTTCTCTGCTATGCAGTCTTATTTCTGTCTGCTGTGCAGTGTTATTTCAACACTTTCACCTTGTTGTGAAGATTAATTCTGCAATATGCTACTTGATACTATATTTCTATTTAAATTGTTGTATTTATGGTATGTCTAGTGTGCAGCTTATTTACACTTCTCCCTTCACAGGCCTGGTAGCTGGATACCAGAGTCCGGTACCCTGTTGTTCAGCCATGTTTCCACAAACTCAAAGATACAGCAGTCTCTGTACTCACGTTGGCAGTTCCGTTGGAGGTCGATTTGGTCCAGTTTGTTGTCTAGTGAGCAGACATTTGCAAGGAGGATGGATGGGACAGTTGTATCAGGAAAGCCACATAAGCAGCACAATATGAAGGTAAAATTTTGCATGGCTTCATTAAATCCATTAAAGTTATTGTAGAAACCGTGGATGGCCCGGGTCCCCTGGAGGGGTGGTTGCGGCTTCTTGCCCTCATTGGTGAATATTGTCACGTCCTGGGCCGTTTGCCCAGCATTTTGTGTTTGGTTCTTATTTTCCTGAGTTTCAGTCCCCAGTTTGTTTTGATGTCCTGTTCCCTTTGTCCCTGTCTCCCCTGTATCTATGGTCTAGGGTCTCTTTTGTCATCTTATGTTTTCCTGGTGTCAAGTCTGCGTCTTTGTCTCCCTCTTCTGTCTTCCTGTTTTACTTTGATAGTTGTCTGGTCCATGTCTATTATCTTCAGTTCTGCTTCCCCCAGTTAATGTAATCAGCGTCACCTGTGTTCCCACCTGTTTCCTCTTCCCTCATCAGCCCCTCTGTGTATTTAAGTCCTGTGTTTTCTCTGCTTGTTGTTGTGTCGTTGATGTTTCTGCGTCAAGTGTTGCCGTGCTGTGTCTCTCCCGTGTTCCTCAGTGTTTCCCTTTTTGTCCTGGTTTTGTTCCTGGTTCCATTCTGCACTACGTCAAATAAAGTCTGTTTTTTCCACCTACCTCGTCTGCCTTGGGGTCCCCTTCCTGCCCGCTACACAGCTGTTCCGTGACAGAACGACACGACCACTATGGACCCCGCAGACTTCGACCGCTACAGTGGCACTCATCTGGTGCTGGGGGGCCCAGCATTTTGGAACCGTCCCCGGCGTCGCCACTCACCTCCCCCGCCTGAGCCAACGACGATCCGGACCGGCTGGGAGCACGCTCGGCCTCCAGTCCTGTCCTCTCCTCCTCGCCGCCGCCTCTGGGGCCCTTGCTCCTCGGCTGGAGGGGGTCTCCGTCTGGGCCCTCCCTCCCCCATCTGCTAGGGTGGGTGTACGGTTCTCTTTGAAATGAGTGGCCTCGGGTCTTCGTAGGTCTTGATGGGCTGCTGGTGGCCTGGGCTTCCTGGGGCTTTCTTTGCCCGCCTCTAGCTTCTGATGGGCAGGGCTGTGGCGTTCTGCCCTCATTGGTAAGTACATTTCATGACACAAACACATACATCCACATAATAACACAAAATGGTTGGTTTGTGTAACCACGCTTCTTTTATTTTGTTTTCCCCACACAATTTTTAATTTTGCAAATATTGTCAGTATTTTATGTTTAACAAGTGATGAACTATTTGGTTTACTTACTTACGCTCTTTTCTGTTTCTTTTTTCTCTTTTTTTTCTTCTCTTCCTCTTTCTCTCTCCCTTTCTATTTCTTCTTTTCTTTTCTTTTTTCTAAGCCTGTCAGCTCCAGCACAATTTGTCACATAGCATGTTAAAAATAATTCAAATAAAATAAAGGGTCACACGCTAACAAGAGGAGCCTATAGAGAACCTATAGAGCTCATCTTGAAATAGCAAATATGTTTGGCACAACAATGCATTCAGATCACAGTTCTGTTTGCAAGATCTGCCAGACATGACAGGCTTAAAATAAAAAAATTTTTAAAAGTTATTGTAGAAAAAGAAAAGTCAGCTGATAATTATTTACATTTTCATTAATATGTTCATTTTCTTACATTTTTGGTGCAGCTTCATTACTGAAGTATGGAGGTGTATCTTTGGACCAGTCACTCCTCATAGACACACAGCTGGGTGCTGGAAATGCTGCTCTGTGCTCCTCCTCCTCCATCATCTGGATGGCTGTAAGGCTATAATTACATTTACAGATGTAGTTAAACATTTTTATTTGTTCATTATTTTATGCAGTTCAGTTACTGACTGAACCATGTGAACCATGTTCACTGAAAGGATGCTTTTATTTTATTTGTATGTTCTTCACACAGCAGATGTTCACTGAGGAGTGTGATGTTCAGAGTTCAGTAAAAGCCTGTTGTTGGAGCTTCAGCACATTCCTGTTAACATTCCATGATCTGTTGATTGTATTTAATGAGGGAGAGAAGGATCTCCTTTCCTTTCATGAAGGATGCTCCAGTGTATCCTCTGCTAAATAACCTGAAGCTGCTTTCCTTGTTTAGAGCACGTGAACAGCTCTGATTATGGCTGCAGATACTTCCAGGCCACTTCTCTCAGTTAATGACCTTCATATGAAACCTGCTCAACCACAACCCTGATCTGCTCTGTGCATGTGTGAAAGTGCAGCAACATCTGTCCTTACAATTCATAACAACTGATTTTATCTTTCAGTTTAGAAAATAGAAGACTGAAAATGTTTATCAGTAATTTAAAAGATGATAAAAAGCATGTTCCTGCATGATCAGAAGGAAGCAGCTGCTCAGGAGACACGAGACTGAAAAAACAGGAAGTAAAACAGTTTACAAAATAAAAGACTCAACTCAATTCCTGCATGTTTGAGAAAGAGAAAAGATGTATGTATATAGTCTGTATTAGGGCTGCAGCTATCGATTATTTTAGTAGTCAAGAATTCTAATCAATTTATTCCCAATCAATTAACTCAAGTGCGGGCTCGTCGCCGCCGCAGCTGGGAGCGCGCTCGGCTTCCAGTCCTGTCCCTTCCTTGTCGCGCTGGAGCTGCGGTCTGGCCCTCTGAACTGTGTGTTTTTGGTTTTGGGATTCCAGTGGACTACCTCATGGACGTTTGTAAAAATGTTTTTTCTGGGGCCCTTGTGTTTTTGTTTTTTCTGGACCTTGGACAACTCCCTGGACTGTTAGGACTTTTCACTGTTTCTCCTTCTGACACATGTTGTTTTGGGGACGTTCTGTTCCGGCCTTCTCACACTGATTTTTAGTTCCGCTCTGTGGTTTTGTTTTGTTTTTTTGGGCTCCTGTGTTTTGGTTTTGTTCCCTGCCTTTGTTGCTCCCTGCCTGGTTTTTGTTTTGGGTCCCCTCCCTGCCCGCTACTCAGCTGTTCCGTGACAAATATGTTCAATGAGAGAGGAACATACAAATTGCTACAAACTACAGTATGAGTGAGTGA
>JACBYM010001351.1:2500-18946 GCA_013435755.1 Amphilophus citrinellus | reverse complement strand
GACAGGGCAGAGTTTGTGATAAAAGCTGTCTCTGCGCATTTGCAGTGAAAGGATTTCGCCATGTCACAGTCTGCGATGGTAGCGGGGTGTTAGCTTCCTGCGGAGACGTCTCAGATGCACGCGGTCGTGCTGCTTTGTTAAAACTTAACGTCAAGCGTTCTAACATGCTATTCAAACAACACAAAGAGAGATTTGCGCAGGATGTGAAGCCTCACAAAGAAGACACAGATGTGGGGCTCCCCTAGAGAGAACCATACTTTCAAATTTATGACCCTATCGAAAAGATTTGGAATGACATTTTATCCCTATAATGGTCCAAATGCGACGGGTGGAAGTATTCCCCCCTACAACACAAGCTTATGGGTGCTACGGAAAGGCTTATCTCCCAGTAGAAAGTCACGCTATTGAACGGGGCTTTTTGACCATGGGGAACAGTGTTATTGGTGTCAAAAACAAACATCTGATTCTCAAGTGATAACCAGAAGTCTCATCTATGGATTTAACTTCATTGTGTGCATTTAATCGAAACTGTATACTTTTTGGCTGATTCCAACCGTTTGTACTTGATATACTTAATTTATGTCATAAAATTTTAATTATTTTATGGTCTATGAACATGTAACTATGTGACGTGTTGTATTTCTGTTTTACATGATTATATTCTGCTACGGATTATCTTAGTCTGATCATCCATGAAAAAATAAGAGATTTTTAATCTCAAGGGTTTTCCTTTCCTTGCTAAAATATCACCTTAGATTGATATCACTATAATGGACTTAAGTCTTTTTCATAGTATCATGTCACTGTTTGTTGATACGCAAAAGGTCTGCGACAAGATGTTTTTTTTAAATAAAAAGTTTGTAGTGCAGTACTGGTGAGACACAGCAAGCGTTTCTTAAAGATAATTACCCACCTATTCATTTGCTGTTTGATCCATAAAGACTTTATATGGTTTTAGTTTTAAACCAGATGTACAAGAGAGAGAAAAGCATTTAAACTATATTCTAACCACATACTTGAAAGAAAGCTCAAAGTTTACTCAAACAGAGCTGCACCGCGCACATCTACTACTATGAAATGGGTGAATATCAGTTAGATTAGCTACAGGCTGTGTTTTGTGAGTAAAAAAATCACTGTAACTGATTTTATATTACTTAAAACTATTGAGGTGAAATTAATACCATCACACAAAAGGTTGTGATGTTTTATGTATCCAAAAATCCAAAAAACATTCAGCGCACTGAATGGCATTAATTGGTTCAGTGTCGTTTATAACACACTTACAAGTTTTGTCCCAATAAAAGGTTACAAGATTAAGAAAAATGGACTCTAAGCAAATTGCAAATCCCACAGACTGAGGGAGATAACTCGAGAAACCCTCATCCACACAGTTCAACAACTACCACACATTCACAAATCCTACCAATACAGACATACCACCCCTCCCCATCACTTCTCCCCCATCAGCTCAGGACTATCCCTTCACAGCACCCCCACGCCTGCAGTCTTGTTGTGTGATTAAACTATGTTTTTAACTCACACAGTATAACCGCAAGGATTTTATTTTGCTCATGATTGGATCTATACCACCTTTTCGGGGGTTTTTTTTTTAAATTTTTTATAGGAATAAAAGGCCTATAAATTACCCGCTGTTTTTATTCCTTTCACAAAAAACCAACCATGAGTTATGTGTTGAGTAAATTAGTCATGTATTTTCAGAGCCTACATCATGTGGTAAGTGGGAATCTGACACTAAGTTAGATAAAAAATAATGCAGCTGCACGAGGGTTGTAGGGGTCATACTTACATCATACCTGATAGAGGAATACCAGACTCAGGTAGGTTGAAGAAACATTTTATATAAAACAAGATACAGCCACACGTATTTTGTTGTAATCAAACAGGGTCTTGTGCACTTAGTTTGTAACCACAAATTTATTCTGTAGTGAAGATTCATGAAATTTTTTTACATGTGTAAACAGTTTTATGATCAGATACACATGAACAGAGGTGTTTAATGTGAAAAGAGTCGTTTAGTTTGCACATTTTGTAGGTGGGAAAAAAGAGCAGTAAGCACAGAAAAAAAAAAAGTCCTTTTCTTTTTTTGGAACACAAAACTATAACTTTTAACCCGTGACACAAAAAACTGGTACCACTTCTGCTTTATGAACGTTTAAACCCATCACATATCACAAAAAACAACATAAGACATCAAATGATTTATACATAGAAGCGTATCAAACAATCAATTTTTCCTCGTAAAAATGTTTGTTAATGGAATGTTAGAGGCTGTCTCAAACTGATGTGGTGTTTGAGGGGGTCCCACCATTCAGGTACATAGGGTATGTCCTAATCCTGAATCCAGAGCGGTTCAGGATCAGAGGCTTTCTCCTCACCCCCGGATACGGTTACGTGGGGTGTCTAACACTGCAGTTACACCGAAATCACCATCCCTTGTTATTGATTGGTGTGGATACGACGGCGACGTATGTGGAAGTTGGGGTCGCACCACGAACAGGGGCATAATGATGTCTGTGGCCCGCTCCCACCAAGGTCAGATCACATGACGAATCCTTAAGCGGTTCGGGGACAGACGTTTTCTCATTACCCGCGGACCGTATGGCCCTCTGATTTCTTTACCTCGCTGGGTGGCTGGGTTAGGATATTCTGAACATGACATCTTCAGACTTAATTGACTGAGGGTCAGATGTTTTTCTGCGGTCCGACGAAAAGGAGGCCAGGCCCACTCGGTTGCATCGACTGCTGTTGAAGAATTAAAATGCCAACAAATCTTCCTCATCATCCTCACTGGGTTTCGATAGTCCAGGGTTGCGGAGGGGAGGTAACTCACGACAGACGTTTCGACAGACAACACACACCATTTTTCCAGATGTAGGGATGTCGTATTCAGAGACTTCAGAGTTTTCACACTGACTGTACTGTTTGTACTTTGTTTGTCGAGGTTTGTCTGATCAGAAGAGTCGTAAGACGTCATATTCTCGCCCCAGAGTGTGTGTTGTGAAAATATATGACCTCACAACAATCGACCACGGCTTTTAAAGACCGCGTGTGAAAGGGGGAGGGTGTCATGGTTAAAAACAGGCGTTGTATTACTAGCGTCTAAACAGCCACTAAATTCATGCATAGTCTATGGTACGAATGTTTGATTCATATCAAGCGTAAAACAAAATGAATGACAGGTCTTCTCCTTGGGAGATACGCACAAAAGTCGCTAATAAAATGATAATATAACAGTTTCTGACACCTAGGGTGAAATAAAAGCGCCACTGAGCTCATATGTTTCCATACACACTTCTCTTTATTAGTATCCTGCTAAATCAAGGGTTAGAAATTTAAAAATCGTACAATGTATTGAATAATCAAGCCCAATAGAGCATTATGTCCCTCAGACTGATGCCTGACTTTTCCTTGGATGCGTATGCTTAGAAAAGTATGGAGAGCCTTCAAACGCCCCACTCCACAATTTGGATTTGGGAGACAGATAGTTAGGGCTAGATCAGGGGGGCCATACATACATAGTTATATCAGTATTACAGATCTAGACTGTTGAGTTTTTTGTGATATGTGATGGGATAAACGTTCATAAAGCAGAAGTGGTACAGTTTTTGTGTACGGGTTAAAAGTTATAGTTTTGTGTTCCAAAAAAAGAAAAGGACTTTTTTTTTCTGTGCTTACTGCTCTTTTTTCCCACCTACAAAATGTGCAAACTAACGACTCTTTTCACATTAAACACCTCTGTTCATGTGTATCTGATCATTAAAACTGTTACACATGTAAAAAATTTCATGATCTTCACTACAGAATAAATTTGTGGTTACAAACTAAGTGCACAAGACCTGTTTGATTACAACAAAATACGTGTGGCTGTATCTTGTTATATAAAAATGTTTCTTCAACTACATGAGTCTGGTATTCCTCTATCAGGTATGATGTAAGTATGACCCCTACAACCCTCGTGCAGCTGCATTATTTTTATCTAACTTAGTTTCAGATTCCACTTACCACTGATGTAGGCTCTGAAAATACATGACTAATTTACTCAACACATAACTCATGATGGTTTGGTGTGAAAGGAATTAAAACAGCGGTAAATTTATAGGCCTTTTATTCCTATAAAAAAATTAAAAAAAAAACCCCAGAAAGGTGGTATAGATCCAATCATGAGCAAAATAAAATCCTTGCGGTTATACTGTGTGAGTTAAAAACATAGTTTAAATCACACACAAGACTGCAGGCGTGGGGGTGCTGTGAAGGGATAGTCCTGAGCTGATGGGGGAGAAGTGATGGGGAGGGGTGGTATGTCTGTATTGGTAGGATTTGTGAATGTGTGGTAGGTGTTGAACTGTGTGGATGAGGTTTCTGAGTTATCTCCCTCAGTCTGTGGGATTTTGCATTTGCTTAGAGTCCATTTTTCTTAATCTGTAACCTTTTATTGGGACAAAACTTGTAAAGTGTGTATAAACGACACTGAACCAATAATGCATTCAGTGCGCTGAATGTTTTTGATTTTTGGATACATAAACATCACAACCTTGTGTGATGGTATTAATTTCACCTCATAGTTTTAAGTAATATAAATCAGTACAGTGATTTTTTACTCACAAAACAAAGCCTAGTAGCTAATCCTAACTGATATTCACCCATTTCATAGTAGATGTGCGCGGTGCAGCTCTGTTTGAGTAAACTTGAGCTTTCTTTCAAGTATGTGGTTAGAATATAGTTAATGCTTTTCTCTCTCTTGTACATCTGGTTTAAACTAAAACCATATAAAGTCTTTATGGATCAAACAGCAAATGAATAGGTGGGTAATTATCTTTAAGAAACGCTGCTGTGTCTCACCAGTACTGCACTACAAACTTTTATTTAAAAAAACATCTTGTCGCAGACTTTTGCGTATCAACAAACAGTGACATGATACTATGAAAAATGACTTAAGTCCATTATAGTGATGTCAATCTAAGGTGATATTTTAGCAAGGAGAGGAAACCCTTGAGATTAAAAATCTCTTATTTTTTCATGGATGATCAGACTAAGATAATCCGTAGCAGAATATAATCATGTAAAACAGAAATACACACGTCACATAGTTACATGTTCATAGACATAAAATAATTAAAAATTTTATGACATAAATTAAGTATATCAAGTACAAACGGTGGAATCAGCCAAAAAGTATACAGTTTCGATTTAAATGCACACAATGAAGTTAAATCCATAGATGATACTTCTGGTTTATCACTTGATCAACAGATGTTTGTTTGACACCAATAACACTGTTCCCCATTTCAAAAAGCGCCCGTTCAATATCGTGGACTTCTCTTAACTCGTGAAGATAAGCTTCCGTAGCACCCATAAGCTTGTGTTTGTCAGGGGTGAATCCTTCCAAACGTAGAATTTGGACCAATATAGGGATAAAATGTCCATTCCAAAATCTTTTCGATAGGTGGTCATAATATTGAAAAAGTAGTGTCTCTCTAAGGGAGCCCCACAGGTGTGTCTTCTTGTGAGGCTTCACATCCTGCGCAAATCCTCTCTTTTGTGTTTTTGAATAATCATGTTTAGAACGGCCTTGACGGTAAGTTTAACAAAGTCGAGCACGACCGCGTGCATCTGAGACGTCTCCGCAGGGAAGCTACACCCCGCTACCAGATCGGCAGACGGTGTGACATGGCGAAATCCTTTCACTGCAAATGCCGCAGAGACAAGCTTTATCACAAACTCCTGCCCTTGTCCTACTGGTCATATGTAGACACTGCAAGCTTTTATGCCCCGAAAGCCCAGACGTGCTCTTAACCACTCGCAGTGACCGTAGGCCATTAGCGGGTACAGACCTCTCGGTCACGGTGCTCCATTACTAGCTAGCCTCCGTACCTGACAACGTGCGTAATTCGCATCTCAAATTAATGATATCGATGCGAGAACCGCAAAACATACTGACAACATTGTAACTAAACACATAAACCACCGAATGAGAACTCCCATGATCCTTTGCGCCTTCATTTGAAAGAACAACAAAAGAACTCTATTTCAGCTGATCACACTCTCATCGCTCCATGCTTTAACATGAAAAAATAATGTGACGTTCACAACTAAGAAACAGTTAGGGCGCTGTGCTACTCTGCACACAAAGCTTAAACAGGCCTTGGAAAAAAAAAAATCCCACATAGAGAGAAAAACGGACCAGTAAGCCATGCTTTCTCGACAACATGGGGGAAATTCCTAGATACAAAACCTACTTTAATTAACAAACACATTAGTAATAGATATTTTATTAAATTACGTTTAATAGATACTGTCAGGATACATTCAGCTGTCCACCTCGAAAACTGCTACGTATAAACTGTTTGTAGCTTGTAACAATGACTCCAAACAAACAAAAACCTCATGTCAGCTGATCGCTCTGCCGACACTGCTGAGGTCGGATATAGGGCTATTATTTTGGCATAGTATTTTAATTAAGTACTGTCTTGTCTGTATTATGCTAGACAGGTGAGCTCAGATATTAGATTATTTACCTTTGTATTTTTAATTAACCACTGTGTTGTGAGTTTGAAACGTACTTTGGGTAAGCTGTGTGGATGGGTCAGAATGAAGGATGAAATTCTGCAGCTATAATGATTTCACCAAACTGTCAGGTTTTATCAAAGCTCAGTGATACATCATCGGTGCTAAAAAACAGAAAACTAAAGTAACACACACACACCCTGGTAATTGGGCTGAATAGTTAAACTGTACACGGGTGAGAGTTCACATAACGAACGTCGTGTGAGTGCCTCCCTCTTTGTAACCTGAAAATTACAGTCAGCTAGTGTTTTTTAAGAAAATGCAGATGTGATAACAAATAGAATACAAGAACTCTTTTTTTCCCCCCCCATCTTAGATAGGAAAATACACAGCTATTGCTTTAAACCATAGTTTTGTTTTTTTTTTTTTTTTTTTTTTTTTTTTTTTTTTTTTTTTTTTTTTTTTTTTTTTTTTTTTTTTTTTTTTTTTTTTGTTTGGGGGACAGTATGTAAAGTATTATGAATGAATGAAAAGATGTTTTAAACATATATTGCACTGTTTTCCGTGAGGAATGCAGAGTTAAAAATGAGGATCCTGTACACTTTTTAACATTGATTTTTTATTTCAGCCCATAAACCAAAAATACACAGTATGCATTACATACACAGTCTGTGATTAGTTATGTATCCAGTGTCATCTGTAGTTATGTATCCAGCATTAATGTAATATACACACATATATATATATATATATATATATATACATATATATATATATATACAGAGCACTAAAAAACGTACAATTACTTATTTTTTCTTTAAAAAAGGAATGAGTTGCTACACAGAATACAGTTTGGTTCACATAATGTTGTGTAAAAAGAATATGCTTACCTGAATCCATTTAAAAGATAGCGAGTGTAGCGATGCGCCACAGTCAGTTTAAAAAGGAAAAACTTTGTGGAAAAAAAAACACGCAATCCTCTTGGTAAACGAGAGTTTGAAACGATCTTGTCACGCTCAAGTACTAGAAAGAGCAGATAATTTAAGTTGATGTTAGAATTTCTGACATGCGCTCACTGATCATAGCCAGGAACTGCAGCTTTATTGACAAGAAACACAAGCATGCTGCTCTGAAACAAACGCTGTGACCGTAGCCGATAGCGGCTACAGACCTCTCGGTCACGGTGCTCCATTACTAGCTAGCCTCCGTACCTGACCACATGCGTAATTCAGCTCTCAAATTAATAATATCGCGGAGAGAACCGCAAAACATAGCTGGTAACTCTGTAACTAAACACATAATCCCCAAAATGAGAACTCCCATGATCCTTTGCGCCTTCATCTGAACAACTACAAAAATCACCGTGTCAGCTGATCACACCCACATCGCGCCAAGCTTGATAAATAATGCTGGCAACTAAGAAACATACAAGATGCTGTGCTACTCATCACATAAAAGCTTACACAAACCATGGAAAAAAAATCCCACATAGAGAGAAAAACGGACCAGTAAGCCATGCTTTCTCGACAACTTGGGGGAAATTCCTAGATACAAAACCTACTTTAATTAACAAACACGTTAGTAATAGATATTTTATTAAATTATGTTTAATAAATACTGTCAGGATACATTCAGCTGTCCACCCTCGAAAACTGATACGTATAAACTGTTTGTAGCTTGTAACAATGACTCCAAACAAACAAAAACCTCATGTCAGCTGATCGCTCTGCCGACACTCCGCGCTTTAACATGGAAAAAAAAAAAGGCTTTCTCACCGCATAAAGCTTATGATAAGCGTAAGATTCTGTTTTCTGTCTTAACCCTGTGAGGAGAATGTTGATATAGGATTGCCTAGTTTGAGAATAGTCTGATATTTTTTTAATACTGTCGGGATTTCTTTGGTTTTCACAGTAAAAGTAGTTACTCATCTCACTCAAGGAGATCACAAAAGTCTGTGGGACTGCTTGCTAGAAGAAGCAAAACTCAGAGATTTTTGAGCTAACTTTGCATTACCTACTCACATGCTTGTGATCCCATACAGGAGCTGCAGTTTTATTAACACAGACACCCTGTACTCACACAGGTCAGGGCCGTACTCCAAGTTGTCACCGGGTTATGGCTTTGTAAAAGTTACACATTGCTAAGCGGATGTTGGGATATGTTGTGGATGGCAGTATATTTTTTTAAATTTATTTTAACAGTGCATCGGTTTTTTAGTAAGACCTCTGTTTTAATTATGTGTGTGTGTGAAAGGTACGGTTTCAGACTGAATCTGCTAGCTTTTGATGTGAGCCCTGGATCATCCGGCGTTCTTTATGTAAATGAACAACCCCCACAGCTGAAAACACAGCCATAGGCTTGTCCCCCATAGTATTTTAATTAACTACTGCCTCCTCTGTATCATGCTTTACAAGTGAGCTCGGATATTAGTTTATTTACCTCTGTATTTTTATTTAACCACTGTGTCATCTGTTGTATGCTTTACAAGTGATCTCGGACATTGGTTTAACCACCATTGTATTTTTACTTAACCACTGTGCGGCGAGATTTTAACCACCTCGATGAACGCCTGGGAAAGAAAAATAAAAACATTTTAACAACATCCATGCGGGAGACGCTGTGAGACCGATTATTAGTCCTCACAGCGCATGCGTCATGGCTCAGCTAAAGTAAGCAAGAAAACCCAAAGTAATTTAAGCTAACGCTGCATTACTTACTGGCATGACTGTGACCCCAGACAGAACACGCATTTTCTATTCACATAAAAGCCCTTTGCTCACAGAGAGCAGGGCTCCGTGCTGCAAAACCGCCCGGCTATCCGAGGCCAATAGCAGTTACACAGCCCACGGTCACGGTGTTCCATTAAATAGTTACCCACCATACCACATACCCTGCGTAATTCACATCTCAAACTAATAATATCGATGAGAGAACAGCAAAACATTGCTGATAATTCTGTAACTAAACACATAATCACCGAAACGAGAACTCCCATGATCCTTTGCGCCTTCATCTGAACAACAACAAAAATCACCGTGTCAGCTGATCACACGACCTACGATCCATGTTTTAACAATGAAAAATACATTGTACCACTCCTCACTGTATGCTGTACATTTAAAACATACTTTAATTAAAAATCACGTTAGTAATCCACCGCTAAACTGCCGCGTATAAGGCTTTGAGGGCGGGGGATTGCGCAAACGCATACCTCACACGCACGCGCAAGGCTTTTTTAATCACGCACGCGCACACGCACGTGCACGCGCAAGGGCCACCTCATTATTACTACTAATGAGTCTTTCACCGGGGAGGAATTTTGGCCCACTCTTCTTTCCAGAATTGTTTTAATTCAACCACACTGGAGGGTTTTCCAGCACAAACAGCCTGTTTAAGGTCAGACCAATGCATCTCAATCAGATTCAAGTCCAGACTTTGACTAGGCCGCTCCAAAACTTTCATTTTGTTTTTGTTTTTTTGGGTTTTTTTTAGCCATTTAGAGGTGGACTTGGTGTGTTTCAGATTATTGTCCTGCTGCATAACCCAAGTGTGTTTGAGCTTCAGGGCACAAACTGATGGCCAGATATTCTCCATCAGAATGTTCTGGTACAGAGCAGAATTCATGGTTCCATCAATTACAGCAAGTCATTCAGATCATGAAGCAGTAAAGCAGCTCCAGACCATCGCACTACCACCACCATGTTTGACTGTTGGTCTGATGTTCTTTTTATGAAATGCTGTGTTAGTTTTATTCCAGCTGTAACAGGACTGAAACCTTCCAAAAAAAATTCAGCTTTAGTCTCGTTCTATTTAAGTGATGTCTTGATTCAACAGGTCTGGCAGAGATCAGGCCTGGGTGTGGCTAGTGGAATTGAACTCAGCTTTCCAAAAAAATGTGGTTAATCACAGTTAATTCATGATTTAACAAGGGAGGGGGCAATTACTTTTTCACACAGGGCCAGGTGGGTTTAGAATTGTCATTTAAAAACTTAATTTTGTATTTACTCAGGTTATCATTGTCTAATATTAAAATTTGTTTGGATGGATGGATCTGAAATATATAAGTGTGACAAATATGCAAAAAACTAAGAAATCAGGAAAGTGCCAAATACTTTCTTCATAGAACTGTATATTCTATGTGCTGTACACATAAGACACGAGGGTAAACATGGCATTCTTGAAAATACAAGCTGTGCTTAATGCATGTTAAAGAAGAAAGCCCTCCTGCACTAGTGACAATTTGAAACATGTTAAGAGATGGAGAAAAATACATGTTTTTTTTTTAATTTGAAGGAGACATTTTACTGAGAATAACTAGGTTATTTAACCCACATTCAAAGACAATTAAACTGTTAATACAGAATCACCTTAAAAAACTGACACATCATCATGTTTGTGGTCTTATCAAGCTTAGATGTGCACACCAGCAATCCCATTGACTGCCATACAAAGGGATTATTTTCTCCTTTAAATCAGTTTTGAGAGCAGAAATCTCAACAAAACAACCACAGACTCATTTGTTTTATTGATTGTAATCATGCTCCCTATAAATATCTGCTGTGATCTCTTAAAGCACTCGTCCTTTTTAATCACAGATGTTCAAAAGGCTTGGGACTCTCGTTTATCTGCTTTTGTGACCTGTGACGCTCTTATTTCTATCAGAATCCACTATCATCGGCTTTACATGCCCGCTAATCTCTGCCCTCACCACAGGCTCCCGTTGCAGCCCTCCTCACTGCATTACTACCTGCTCACTTCCACACCACATTTTCCCATTTACACATTGTGTTGCTGACAACTGTGAATAAGAGGCTTATGCTCTATTCTGCACTATGCTAATTACATCACTGTACTCTATCAGGCAGAATGACTCCACCATCATTTATCAGAACCTCGTCTGACTTTGTATCTTAGTCTTTCTTTCACGTCTTGATCTTTAATGAGTTATTTTTATTATAGATGATAAAGACTTGTAGCTTCACCTTCTCAGCAGTTATGCATCATGAACACTATCAAATGCAAAGCAAATACTCAAATGCATCACATGACCATTTTTTTCCCCAACTGCTAGTGGCCTCTGTTGGTTACTTTACATGTTTACTACTAAGAGGAACCCTGCAAGCAACAATGGGCACTGCAGTGGTGACATCTGCAGGCAATATTCAGTATTACAGCTTATGCATTTCTACTGTTACATGATGGGCATTCAAGCAGCCATTAATGTATATTATTTATTTTTTAAAAATGGTTATCAATTATTGGATATTCACATTCATTCATAAGTCACAAGAGGTGTTTCAAGATAGGTGCCAAGTTGCAAGACTTGCTTCTAGAAGGACTTTCCTTCATATTCTAATTTGCACTATTCTTTACACTTCCCATAAATTAGGCCATAACTGTTTCATCACCATCAGTTAATGAATAAGTTCATTTTTCATGTGCTGCAGTTTTGCACACAATCTGTCTACTAGCTAAGGGTACAGCGGCTGCATTTTCCAGGGAGGAAATTGAATTGAAATTTATGAGAAAATCTTGCAACACCACGATGGTGGTGGAAGTATGACTTCCAGGAGAAAAGCTCTTAAACTGGTTGTGGTTGTCTTATTTTGTGTTTTGGGTATGTTTGAATTTGTAATTTTGTCGTATGCTATTTTTACGTTTGATTAATGTGTACAGCACTTTGGATTTTCTATGTTTGAATGTGCTAAATACATTTTTGCTTGCTTACTTACATAAAAAAAAAAAAAACCTCATTTCTGTGCAAGTCAGCAAACTTTTAGGTGATTTCTTTAATCAGATCTGACTGAATATTCTTTAATGGAGTTTTTATGTCCTGTTGACCTCTGAAATTAGTTAATTTAGATAATGCTTCAAGATAATTGCAAATATAAGTGCTCAGATACAGTTCAATATGGCTGCTGAGTAACAGAACTTGCTCCTAGAAGGAGTCATCAATTTGAATTTAAGCTTGTCATGTTCTTTAGTAACACTTGCAAAATTACACCTTTATACTGGTTAGGGGTTAGAAAGCAGCCATAATGGCTTATGTAACATGGGTCTATAATATAATGTAATATAATGTAGATGGTTAACTACAGAAGGAGCAGGATAAACAACCTCAGGACCAGAAGCAACACAGGTCAGCTGATCACCGCCTGTCTACAAAGAAAATCTCCTTGAAGTTCACAACAGAAATTATTATGTGACTTACTTTTAAGTGAGTCATTTTCCCTCACTGCACCACTACAGTGGAATTTAGGGTTCCCCCAATCTGCCAAATCCCACTTTAACCCCTGACCACATGGCCATTACTACATAGTTGAAGTCAAACTTGCATCATTACATGGACATTTCACTTTCCTCTATTCTCTCTGACACTAAACATGACAATGGGAAGCATTTTTGCGTGATGTTGTCTTGTGAATTGTATACCAGCTGTACAGATCATGTGTCAGTATTTGTATTTCTCACTTTTTGCCTTCGTCATTTGTAGAAGCTGTACAGGAAGGAGGTGAGGCCTCCCTTCAAACCAACCGTTGGCAGGCCTGAAGACACTTTCCATTTTGACCCCGAGTTCACCTCCAGAACACCAACTGGTAACTAAAACATGTACACACACACACACACACACACACACACATTCAAATACAGAGGTAACATTCATGCTTGGATTAAAGAAGATTGCTTAAGTCCTTTTAACTGAGTATACTAATTTGGTTCTTATAGGTGATACATTTGGGCTCAATGAGGAGCAAAAATATTAATACTTCCACATCAACCAATCATATTTTCTGAAAGCATGTTTCTAAAACATTGTCAAGCACTCTGCAAATGTTTGGTTCAATGTGTCTTGGGATTTCCAGATTCTCCAGGCATCCCTCCCAGCGCGAACACACACCAGTTGTTTCGTGGTTTTAGCTTCGTTGCAACTAATCAAAATCAGGAGTCCAGTGTTGCTACAGTAGCACCTACTCCTCAAGAGCTGAACATCAACCCCATTGCACAGGTATAACTCTACATCTCTATACCATCTCTAACACACAGTCTGGTTTATTAACTATGTAAATATATCCAAGTTTATTGACAGACAAATAGACTAAATAATAATGAGACTGACCTTTCTAAACATTACCCTAATAAATCCCTATGAGCTACTGCTGTACTACAGCAATTTATTATTAAACAAAGAATATATTCATTCACATAACATTTGACTCTGACATGTATATGAGGTGTGATGTTGTGGGTGTGTTTGTGCATCTGATTATGTGTGTCCTTTGTAGCATCTCTGTGGTGATCTGGCCTTCGGTGACGTTTATGAGCTAAAGGAAGAAATCGGACACACGGGAACTTCTGTCTGCAAAAGATGTCTGCACAGAATTACTTCAGTGGAGTATTCTGTGAAGGTAGTGCACACTAAACCTGAATACAATTTATTTTAATCCACTATAGATACTCTCTTGGCTTTTACAACTTGGTACTGTAATAGGTTAGTTGTGTGGCTGAAATATTAAGGTATGACTCTATGTACAAGGCAGAGCATCTTGCTGTGCACTCATAAGTAATATTCTTTGTTATGATGATGTTGAATATAAACAGGGCTATTTGTTAGCTTCTGAAATGACTATTTTACGATCACACGTGATCGTAAAATGTGATGTTTGACCTATAAATCCCACCTAAAAATGCAGTCAAACTGGACTGAACTGTAACTCAGAGTGAGTCACTGTGGGAAGTACAGCATGCGAATGTTGAATAAAACCACAAAATGTTTCCAGGTATGTTTACAAGTTTTACTTCATGCTAATTTGCCGTGTGTCTTTGTGTCAGATTATTGACAGAGCAAGGAGAGATCCAGCAGAAGAGATTGAGATTCTGTTAAGATATGGACAGCATCCAAATATTATTACCCTGAAAGATGTAAGTACAACACGAGTTAGCAGATCAGAGTGGTTTTTAATTTGAGTTGGATTTTTCTTAAGCATAAATATAAATGTTTTTTTTTTTGAAAGTTATTTGTGTGCATCTCTTTTCTGTGTTCACGTTTACTTATAGGTGTTTGATGATGGCCAGTGTGTGTATCTGGTTCAGGAATTACTAAGAGGGGACGAGTTGCTGGACAGAGCTCTGATGTGCCCAAATTTTACTGAAAGAGATGCATCAGACATCATCTGCACTCTAACCAAAACTGTAGAATATCTACACTCACAGGGGGTAAGCTGGAAGAACAGTGGCCTGGAAAATACTCTATGCGGACAAAAGTGTTGGACAAAAACCACTTAATCTTTGAATGAAGGCATTTTCAGTGCCTTTGCTACAGATGTATAAAAAAAATCAAGCACCTATACATGCAGATGGGTTGTTCTAAATAGCTCACTGAACTTGAGAGTGGTACTTTAACCGAATGCCAACATTGCAACAAGTCAGTGAAATTTTAGGAATCGCAGCAACTCAGTTACAAAATCGCAGAACACGTAAAGTCAGTAACTGCAGAGTTCGAAGCCTCCTCTGGCATTAACAAAATTGTGTACCACAAACTTCATTGCATGGGTTTCCATGGCTGAGCAGCTCTTGTAGGTCTAATGTCTAATGCCTGTAGGTGCCTCCAATGTTTTTGTCCGCATAATGTATGTAAGTCTGTGTACATTCTGAAGGTTTAGTGACTTAATTCTTTTTTTTTTTTTTCAGGTTGTGCATCGAGACTTGAAGCCCAGTAACATCCGCTATGCAGATGACAGTGGACTCCCAGAATGCATCAGGATATGTGATTTTGGTTTTGCCAAACAGCTCAGAGCTGAAAATGGTTTGCTGATGACTCCCTGTTACACAGCTACATTCATGGCTCCTGAGGTATATCAGCAAACATTACAAGATGCCTCTAGCTAACAGACAAATTATTTAACAGCTATCAGTGACTAAAAGTGTGTGTTTTTGTATATGTGCAGATTTTGAGGAAACAGGGTTATGATGCAGCCTGTGATATCTGGAGCCTGGGGATCCTGCTCTACACTATGATAGCTGGGTCAGTTTATAAGGACTTAACAGAACTTATACTGATTGTGGTACAGTTCGGCTTTCTGGTGGAAATGTGTAAACTGTACGTTGGAATTTTCTTCAAAGAATCTCACTGCAGAGACAATAAGAGAAAATGTCTCGTCTCAAATCAGAGGTCATGGTTATCTATAGTCATACATTTTTTTATTAGATTGAATTGCTTTTTGTAAATATTCATTTTTGTTGGTCAGTTTCAGCCCATTTGCCAGCAGTCCCGAGGACACAGCAGAGGAGATTCTGGCTCAGATCGGCTGTGGGAAATTCATTATCACAGGAGGGAACTGGGATCTGGTGTCAGACGCAGCTAAGGTTCAAACGTAACGCTTTCTGATCTGCATAAAATGGACATTTTGCCAACATCAGAGTATCAGTGCAGAAGCAATATATTAACTATGTATGTTTCCATTTGTTTAACAGGATATTGTGGTTAAGATGCTCCATGTGGACCCTCACCAGCGTCTGACTGCCCCACAGGTAACATTAGTAAACAGCAGAGATGGGTCTGTAGTATCCCTTACTGTTCCCTACTACACTCAGGGTCCCACCTTGACACTTTTATATGTTCAGAGTTTTAGTAATAAACATTTACCATAATATTCATCATGACACAATTACATTACAGATAACGATTTTATTCATTTGGACAAAGGCAATACAATTGATTACAAAAATGTATACATTACATTTTACATATCATTTCTTTTACCCCATATGTACATATGTCCACTGAGTCTGTGAGTTGAAATCCAGACAGTATATAGTGTGTGTTAGCTAGACTATAATGTTTGTACTATACTAGAGGTATATCACATTTGTGGTCATCTGTTATCATGTTTTATACATTCAGAGCTGATATCAGTTTTTCTG
>JACBYM010001349.1:0-11992 GCA_013435755.1 Amphilophus citrinellus | reverse complement strand
TTTTTACGAGAAAAATTGATTGTTTGATACGCTTCTATGTATAAATCATTTGATGTCTTATGTTGTTTTTTGTGATATGTGATGGGTTAAACGTTCATAAAGCAGAAGTGGTACAGTTTTTTGTGTACGGGTTAAAAGTTATAGTTTTGTGTTCCAAAAAAAGAAAAGGACTTTTTTTTTTCTGTGCTTACTGCTCTTTTTTCCCACCTACAAAATGTGCAAACTAACGACTCTTTTCACATTAAACACCTCTGTTCATGTGTATCTGATCATTAAAACTGTTACACATGTAAAAAATTTCATGATCTTCACTACAGAATAAATTTGTGGTTACAAACTAAGTGCACAAGACCTGTTTGATTACAACAAAATACGTGTGGCTGTATCTTGTTATATAAAAATGTTTCTTCAACTACATGAGTCTGGTATTCCTCTATCAGGTATGATGTAAGTATGACCCCTACAACCCTCGTGCAGCTGCATTATTTTTATCTAACTTAGTTTCAGATTCCACTTACCACTGATGTAGGCTCTGAAAATACATGACTAATTTACTCAAACATAACTCATGATGGTTTGGTGTGAAAGGAATTAAAACAGCGGTAAATTTATAGGCCTTTTATTCCTATAAAAAAATTAAAAAAAAACCCCAGAAAAGGTGGTATAGATCCAATCATGAGCAAAATAAAATCCTTGCGGTTATACTGTGTGAGTTAAAAACATAGTTTAAATCACACACAAGACTGCAGGCGTGGGGGTGCTGTGAAGGGATAGTCCTGAGCTGATGGGGGAGAAGTGATGGGGAGGGGTGGTATGTCTGTATTGGTAGGATTTGTGAATGTGTGGTAGGTGTTGAACTGTGTGGATGAGGTTTTCTGAGTTATCTCCCTCAGTCTGTGGGATTTTGCATTTGCTTAGAGTCCATTTTTCTTAATCTGTAACCTTTTATTGGGACAAAACTTGTAAAGTGTGTATAAACGACACTGAACCAATAATGCATTCAGTGCGCTGAATGTTTTTGATTTTTGGATACATAAACATCACAACCTTGTGTGATGGTATTAATTTCACCTCATAGTTTTAAGTAATATAAATCAGTACAGTGATTTTTTACTCACAAAACAAAGCCTAGTAGCTAATCCTAACTGATATTCACCCATTTCATAGTAGATGTGCGCGGTGCAGCTCTGTTTGAGTAAACTTTGAGCTTTCTTTCAAGTATGTGGTTAGAATATAGTTAATGCTTTTCTCTCTCTTGTACATCTGGTTTAAACTAAAACCATATAAAGTCTTTATGGATCAAACAGCAAATGAATAGGTGGGTAATTATCTTTAAGAAACGCTGCTGTGTCTCACCAGTACTGCACTACAAACTTTTATTTAAAAAAAACATCTTGTCGCAGACTTTTGCGTATCAACAAACAGTGACATGATACTATGAAAAATGACTTAAGTCCATTATAGTGATATCAATCTAAGGTGATATTTTAGCAAGGAAAGGAAACCCTTGAGATTAAAAATCTCTTATTTTTTCATGGATGATCAGACTAAGATAATCCGTAGCAGAATATAATCATGTAAAACAGAAATACACACGTCACATAGTTACATGTTCATAGACATAAAATAATTAAAAATTTTATGACATAAATTAAGTATATCAAGTACAAACGGTGGAATCAGCCAAAAAGTATACAGTTTCGATTTAAATGCACACAATGAAGTTAAATCCATAGATGATACTTCTGGTTTATCACTTGATCAACAGATGTTTGTTTGACACCAATAACACTGTTCCCCATTTCAAAAAGCGCCCGTTCAATATCGTGGACTTCTCTTAACTCGTGAAGATAAGCTTCCGTAGCACCCATAAGCTTGTGTTTGTCAGGGGTGAATCCTTCCAAACGTAGAATTTGGACCAATATAGGGATAAAATGTCCATTCCAAAATCTTTTCGATAGGTGGTCATAATATTTGAAAAAGTAGTGTCTCTCTAAGGGAGCCCCACAGGTGTGTCTTCTTTGTGAGGCTTCACATCCTGCGCAAATCTCTCTTTTGTGTTTTTGAATAATCATGTTTAGAACGGCCTTGACGGTAAGTTTAACAAAGTCGAGCACGACCGCGTGCATCTGAGACGTCTCCGCAGGGAAGCTACACCCCGCTACCAGATCGCAGACGTGTGACATGGCGAAATCCTTTCACTGCAAATGCCGCAGAGACAAGCTTTTATCACAAACTCCTGCCCTTGTCCTACTGGTCATATGTAGACACTGCAGCTTTTATGCCCCGAAAGCCCAGACGTGCTCTTAACCACTCGCAGTGACCGTAGGCCATTAGCGGGTACAGACCTCTCGGTCACGGTGCTCCATTACTAGCTAGCCTCCGTACCTGACAACGTGCGTAATTCGCATCTCAAATTAATGATATCGATGCGAGAACCGCAAAACATAACTGACAACATTGTAACTAAACACATAAACCACCGAAATGAGAACTCCCATGATCCTTTGCGCCTTCATTTGAAAGAACAACAAAAGAACTCTATTTCAGCTGATCACACTCTCATCGCTCCATGCTTTAACATGAAAAAATAATGTGACGTTCACAACTAAGAAACAGTTAGGGCGCTGTGCTACTCTGCACACAAAGCTTAAACAGGCCTTGGAAAAAAAAAAATCCCACATAGAGAGAAAAACGGACCAGTAAGCCATGCTTTCTCGACAACATGGGGGAAATTCCTAGATACAAAACCTACTTTAATTAACAAACACATTAGTAATAGATATTTTATTAAATTACGTTTAATAGATACTGTCAGGATACATTCAGCTGTCCACCTCGAAAACTGCTACGTATAAACTGTTTGTAGCTTGTAACAATGACTCCAAACAAACAAAAACCTCATGTCAGCTGATCGCTCTGCCGACACTGCTGAGGTCGGATATAGGGCTATTATTTTGGCATAGTATTTTAATTAAGTACTGTCTTGTCTGTATTATGCTAGACAGGTGAGCTCAGATATTAGATTATTTACCTTTGTATTTTTAATTAACCACTGTGTTGTGAGTTTGAAACGTACTTTGGGTAAGCTGTGTGGATGGGTCAGAATGAAGGATGAAATTCTGCAGCTATAATGATTTCACCAAACTGTCAGGTTTTATCAAAGCTCAGTGATACATCATCGGTGCTAAAAAACAGAAAACTAAAGTAACACACACACCCTGGTAATTGGGCTGAATAGTTAAACTGTACACGGGTGAGAGTTCACATAACGAACGTCGTGTGAGTGCCTCCCTCTTTGTAACCTGAAAATTACAGTCAGCTAGTGTTTTTTAAGAAAATGCAGATGTGATAACAAATAGAATACAAGAACTCTTTTTTTTCCCCCCATCTTAGATAGGAAAATACACAGCTATTGCTTTAAACCATAGTTTTGTTTTTTGTTTTTGTTTTTTTGTTTGGTTTTTTTGTTTTGTTTTTTTTGTTTTTTTTTTTTGTTTTTTTTTGTTTGGGGGACAGTATGTAAAGTATTATGAATGAATGAAAAGATGTTTTAAACATATATTGCACTGTTTTCCGTGAGGAATGCAGAGTTAAAAATGAGGATCCTGTACACTTTTTAACATTGATTTTTTATTTCAGCCCATAAACCAAAAATACACAGTATGCATTACATACACAGTCTGTGATTAGTTATGTATCCAGTGTCATCTTTAGTTATGTATCCAGCATTAATGTAATATACACACATATATATATATATATATATATATATATACATATATATATATATATATACAGAGCACTAAAAAAACGTACAATTACTTATTTTTTCTTTAAAAAAGGAATGAGTTGCTACACAGAATACAGTTTGGTTCACATAATGTTGTGTAAAAAGAATATGCTTACCTGAATCCATTTAAAAGATAGCGAGTGTAGCGATGCGCCACACTCAGTTTAAAAAGGAAAAACTTTGTGGAAAAAGAAAACACGCAATCCTCTTGATAAACGAGAGTTTGAAACGATCTTGTCACGCTCAAGTACTAGAAAGAGCAGATAATTTAAGTTGATGTTTGAATTTCTGACATGCGCTCACTGATCATAGCCAGGAACTGCAGCTTTATTGACAAGAAACACAAGCATGCTGCTCTGAAACAAACGCTGTGACCGTAGCCGATAGCGGCTACAGACCTCTCGGTCACGGTGCTCCATTACTAGCTAGCCTCCGTACCTGACCACATGCGTAATTCAGCTCTCAAATTAATAATATCGCGGAGAGAACCGCAAAACATAGCTGGTAACTCTGTAACTAAACACATAATCCCCAAAATGAGAACTCCCATGATCCTTTGCGCCTTCATCTGAACAACTACAAAAATCACCGTGTCAGCTGATCACACCCACATCGCGCCAAGCTTGATAAATAATGCTGGCAACTAAGAAACATACAAGATGCTGTGCTACTCATCACATAAAAGCTTACACAAACCATGGAAAAAAAATCCCACATAGAGAGAAAAACGGACCAGTAAGCCATGCTTTCTCGACAACTTGGGGGAAATTCCTAGATACAAAACCTACTTTAATTAACAAACACGTTAGTAATAGATATTTTATTAAATTATGTTTAATAAATACTGTCAGGATACATTCAGCTGTCCACCCTCGAAAACTGATACGTATAAACTGTTTGTAGCTTGTAACAATGACTCCAAACAAACAAAAACCTCATGTCAGCTGATCGCTCTGCCGACACTCCGCGCTTTAACATGGAAAAAAAAAAAAGGCTTTCTCACCGCATAAAGCTTATGATAAGCGTAAGATTCTGTTTTCTGTCTTAACCCTGTGAGGAGAATGTTGATATAGGATTGCCTAGTTTGAGAATAGTCTGATATTTTTTTAATACTGTCGGGATTTCTTTGGTTTTCACAGTAAAAGTAGTTACTCATCTCACTCAAGGAGATCACAAAAGTCTGTGGGACTGCTTGCTAGAAGAAGCAAAACTCAGAGATTTTTGAGCTAACTTTGCATTACCTACTCACATGCTTGTGATCCCATACAGGAGCTGCAGTTTTATTAACACAGACACCCTGTACTCACACAGGTCAGGGCCGTACTCCAAGTTGTCACCGGGTTATGGCTTTGTAAAAGTTACACATTGCTAAGCGGATGTTGGGATATGTTGTGGATGGCAGTATATTTTTTTAAATTTATTTTAACAGTGCATCGGTTTTTTAGTAAGACCTCTGTTTTAATTATGTGTGTGTGTGAAAGGTACGGTTTCAGACTGAATCTGCTAGCTTTTGATGTGAGCCCTGGATCATCCGGCGTTCTTTATGTAAATGAACAACCCCCACAGCTGAAAACACGGCCATAGGCTTGTCCCCCATAGTATTTTAATTAACTACTGCCTCCTCTGTATCATGCTTTACAAGTGAGCTCGGATATTAGTTTATTTACCTCTGTATTTTTATTTAACCACTGTGTCATCTGTTGTATGCTTTACAAGTGATCTCGGACATTGGTTTAACCACCATTGTATTTTTACTTAACCACTGTGCGGCGAGATTTTAACCACCTCGATGAACGCCTGGGAAAGAAAAATAAAAACATTTTAACAACATCCATGCGGGAGACGCTGTGAGACCGATTATTAGTCCTCACAGCGCATGCGTCATGGCTCAGCTAAAGTAAGCAAGAAAACCCAAAGTAATTTAAGCTAACGCTGCATTACTTACTGGCATGACTGTGACCCCAGACAGAACACGCATTTTCTATTCACATAAAAGCCCTTTGCTCACAGAGAGCAGGGCTCCGTGCTGCAAAACCGCCCGGCTATCCGAGGCCAATAGCAGTTACACAGCCCACGGTCACGGTGTTCCATTAAATAGTTACCCACCATACCACATACCCTGCGTAATTCACATCTCAAACTAATAATATCGATGAGAGAACAGCAAAACATTGCTGATAACTCTGTAACTAAACACATAATCACCGAAACGAGAACTCCCATGATCCTTTGCGCCTTCATCTGAACAACAACAAAAATCACCGTGTCAGCTGATCACACGACCTACGATCCATGTTTTAACAATGAAAAATACATTGTACCACTCCTCACTGTATGCTGTACATTTAAAACATACTTTAATTAAAAATCACGTTAGTAATCCACCGCTAAACTGCCGCGTATAAGGCTTTGAGGGCGGGGGATTGCGCAAACGCACACCTCACACGCACGCGCAAGGCTTTTTTAATCACGCACACGCACACGCACGCGCAAGGGCCACCTCCTTATTACTACTAGCCTAGGCCTATAGCAGCATAACTAAGGGAGGGTTCAGGGTCACCTGATCCAGCCCTAACTATAAGCTTGATCAAAAAGGAAAGTTTTAAGCCTAATCTTAAAAATAGAGAGGGTGTCTGTCTCCAGAATCCAAGCTGGAAGCTGGTTCCACAGAAGAGGCGCCTGAAAGCTGAAGGCTCTGCCTCCCATTCTACTCTTAAGTATCCTAGGAACCACAAGTAAGCCAGCAGTCTGAGAGAGAAGTGCTCTGTTGGGGTGATATGGTACTATGAGGTCTTTGAGATAAGATGGGGCCTGATTATTCAAGACCTTGTATGTGAGGAGAAGAATTTTAAATTCTATTCTAGATTTAACAGGGAGCCAATGAAGAGAAGCCAATATGGGAGAAATCTGCTCTCTCTTTCTAGTCCCTGTCAGTACTCTAGCTGCAGCATTTTGGATCAGCTGAAGGCTTTTCAGGGAGCTTTTAAGACAGCCTGATAATAATGAATTACAATAGTCCAGCCTAGAAGTAATAAATGCATGAATTAGCTTTTCAGCATCACTCTGAGAAAGGATGTTTCTAATTTTAGAAATATTGCACAAATGCAAAAAAGTGGTCCTACATATTTGTTTAATATGTGCATTGAAGGACATATCCTGGTCAAAAATGACTCCAAGATTTCTCACAGTGTTACTGGAGGCCAAAGTAATGCCATCCAGAGTAAGTATCTGGTTAGACACCATGTTTCTAAGATTTGTGGGACCAAGTACAAGAATTTCAGTTTTATCTGTATTTAGAAGCAGGAAATTAGAGGTCATCCAGGCCTTTATGTCTTTAAGACATTCCTGCACTTTAACTAATTGATGTGTGTCATCTGGCTTCATTGATAGGTAAAGCTGAGTATCATCTGCATAACAATGAAAATTGATGCAATGCTTTCTAATAATACTGCCTAATGGAAGCATGTATAATGTAAATATAATTGGTCCTAGCACAGAACCCTGTGGAACTCCATAATTAACCTTAGTGTGTGAAGAAGACTCCCCATTTACATGAACAAGTTGGAGTCTATTAGATAAATATGATAAACAACACAAATGTAATTAACAAATTAATAATTAAAACTATAAAAACACTTTGTTCCATGACAGCTCTCTCTAAAAGTGTATCAGCTCTCAGTTAGAGGATAGTTTCTTATCTGTTTCTAGGACTGCACTCTTCTGCACAGAGACTTCTGGTGTTGCGTGTGGAATCTTCCAGTTTGGGCTTACAGCTCCTAACGCTCCTGGGACCACTCTGGATTAGGGATGCGCCGATCCGATATTCAGTATCGGTATCGGTCCGATACTGGCCTAAATTACTGGATCGGATATCGGAAAGAAATAAAAAAATGTAATCCGATACATTAAATAACGTTTCGCTCACATTAGCTGCATTACAGGGCTCAGTCGTCTTCTTCTTCTTGTGGGTTTGCGGTTGACCAAACCAGCTTAGAGCTGCATTACCGCCACCTACTGGAATGGAGTGGGGGATCAGGAGTTAGAAAACAACCCCCTCAGATCCTCCGTCGCTGCGACGGATTCCCTTTGACACTGAGCGATCATCGCTGACATGTTTTTCCGCCTCCACCGCTCTCTGCCTTGTTTGTGTGTTGTGCTCGCTGTGCTGAGAATCAGCTGTTATTTTTTTCTCTACTTCAGCTCCCGGACATACTGCTAGCGAGCGCAGCTATTAGCACTAGTGACCGTCCGGTACCGGAAGAACCCCTTCCCCGTCAAAATATTTTTGATACTTCAATCCCTGATTTGTGACTAAATATAGACCTGCAGTAGAAACTTATTTAGGAGAATGCTTGTAAATATAAAGCATTACAAGATTACGCTCACGCAGCCCCTAGTTTTTCACGTGAACACTGATGACGCAACAGCAGCAGTCAGCTGATTTACGTGCAGTCTGTCTGCACAAGCGGAAAGAGGCGGAGCCGGCGCGCTCAGATGGAGCAGAAGGAAATGTTTTTCTAGTGTCCAAAAGAAGCCTTTTGTCCCTGTAACCTCCATTAAACCTTTACTGGGAAACAGCTGGAGATCCTTCATCAACCACCTGATCAGTAAGTGAAGAAAAGAGAACTTTGTAGCTGCTCCATCCACCCTGTTTGTTTCACACAGGGAAAAACTGCAGTACGGAAGTTAAAATATGCAGATGAACTGTTAATATGAAAAAAAGTATTTCTTATCCAGTTACTTGGGTAATCAATATAAATAGAATACACAATTGCTAAAATAATCGATAGTTGCAGCCCTAATGAAATTTGCAACATGCCATAAGCATCACCTTCTCACACAGAAGCAACAGGATTCAGGTGACAGTTATTGTTGTTAAGTAAAGTTTATTTATATAGCGTTTTTCACAGACAGAAAAGCGCTGTACAATAATTAAAACACAATATCACCCCCCCACCCTCAGAAAACACTATGTTAAAAACATAATAACATTACCATATTAAAAGAAAAAGAATAAAAATAAAGTCAGAAACCAGAAAGCCTGGTTAAACAGAAAAGCTTTCAACTATTTTTTAAATGATGCCAAAGAGTCAGCTAAATGGAGCTGGAGTGGTAAACAGTTCCAGAGCTTTGGTGCCACTGCCTAAAAAGCTCTGCCCGCCCTGGTCCTTAGTCTTGTATGTGAGACAACTAAAAGACTTTGATTTTGTTGTGTGAGAGACTGTTGACTTCTTTTTTTTAAAATTTTTTTTTTAATGTTTTTAAATGCCTGGATCAATTTTAAATATCGGATTTATATCGGTATCGGCCGATATCCAAATGTAAAATATCGGTATCGGTATCGGACATAAAAAAGTGGTATCGTGCCATCCCTACTCTGGATTTTACCAGTTGTTGCTCCAGATGTTGCTTCAGCCCCTGGTGTTTTGCAGTTTTCTCCTTCTTCCTGATGTTGCTGTCTGCTGGGATCAACACTTCTGTGGTTTTCTGCTCCTTCAAACACCACTTGGTCAGTCGGTCAGCAGCTTTTTGTCTTTCAGGTGATTTTAGGATCAAAGCTTTTGGGGGCCTCAGCTACAATGATTATGTGAGTCAAACACTGCTATTTATATATTAATAAAACAAGAATTGTTGATAAATGTCTCTTTGTATGACAACCTTTTATAATAAAATATCTTTTTAGGAAAATGAATAGAGGCACATGCTGCTATGAAACATATTTAGAGCTTCATAACTCTGCAAACATCAGTTCCTGTCAGAATGCAGCTGTGTGGCAGGCAGGGTTGGACCCAATTCCAGGACACATGGAGACAAAACTTAACGTGAGGCGAAGCTTTAATGACTGAACTTAAAATACAAAGGCCTTAATGACAAAAGGGGAAAACACTAGAGAGGGTACCACGGCTTACAGGAGAACTAACGACGACACGACAATGAACTAAACAACACTAAGAACGTAAACACACACACACACACACACACACACACACACACACACACACACACACACCAGGTAATCAGGGAAAGAGAGACAGCTGGGGAGGAGAGGCACAGGTGAACAAAGTGACAAAGCACAGGGGACGAGGAACTATCAAAATAAAACAGGAAGTAAAACTAATCACAAAATACCAGACAAAGGCCCAAGACACGGCGAGGACAAAAACAAAGGGTAAACTAGAATGAAATACTTAAACTATAACAATAGAATACAAAAACTATAACAAACTATCTCAGCAGTAAGATAAACTACTCAAAACAGTTAGAGCTATAACAAAAAACAGAACCTTACAGAAAGAACACAAAACACTGGGCCAACATCCCAGGACCACGACTGCATCATTACTTCTGCCAAGGAGGTCATGTTTTTGGTAACATTTGCTTGTGTGCGTGTCATCATTTTTTCTGTAAACATGATAGCTTGATGAGCTTTAAATGAATTCTTACAAAACTCTGTAGGGGTGTAAAGGTCAGAGGTCATGTTAACAATCCTTTAAATTTTGTCTGACATCCAACAAAGTCTTCAGGTCATCTTAATATTTTATTGATGCAAAACTGAGAAAATGTCTTAGATCTTACAAACTGTCAACACATTGAAAGTACAGTATAAAGATTCAAAATGTTTGACTCTGACCTCTCCCAGGTCCATATTGATCTGAAGATCAGAGTGATAATAATGCTACATGGAGTTGTTTAAAACTGATTCTTACTGCTATTGTTTGTATTGACAGCATTTAAGTATATGGGGAATGATTCTTATTATCATATTATAGTTTGCATCCAAATATCATAACAAATTGGACCTCTGGCCTCACTTTTACATTTCATATCAACCTTTCAAGCTGAGCTCAAAGTGTCTTTTAAAGTGTAAAGAAAGTGTTGGGAGAAAGAGAATGAGCTGCCTGGTAAGTTAGAAATACACCACAGTGTAATATTATATAATAATCTCAAGTTATTCATGTCCAGTTATTTATAAATGAGTACCTATTATCCATTTCCTACGCCTACATAATGTTTAGATACAAAATAGAATTTAATAAATACTATACTGTTCCCTTAAAAGGAACTACTGCTAGAGAGTGAGCTTTCTTGGTGGAGGGTTGCACTTGATATCATTTATTGTAGAAAAACATATATCTATCTATGAAAAATGACATTTTCAATAAGTCATCATTTCTTTTTTTTTTGGCCTGTCATGTCTGGCAGTTTTTGCAATCAGAATCATCGCCTGAATGCATTGTTGTACTTAGCATATTTGCTAAGTATCTGACAGGCAGGAAGGAACAAAAGAAGAGAGATAGAAAGAGAAGCCAAAAAAAAGGAGAGAACAGAAAAAAAATAATAATATTAGAAGATAGACAGATGCACATACATACACTTTCACATATATATAATAAATAAACATACATACACACATACATACAATCTTACTGTAGTTTGTAGTAATGTGTGTGTGTGTGGTTTCCTCTGTCATGGAATGTACTCAATCATGAGGCAAGCAGGGAGTGACTCGGACCATCCACGGTTCACCAGGAGCTCATAAAGACCTGAGGACACACATCCCGATGGCAACCGTGTGCACACCCTAGAGGAGGAAGGAGGGAGACCCCAGACAGGGCCCCACGGTAAATGGGCAAGAGCCCAGAGAGCCAGAGGCAATGAGCAGCAAACCCCCGCCGGTAGGCAGGCCCCCCCAGCACGAGCCAAGAATGCGGCTCCAGGGCCCAGGAGCCCAGGAACCGCCCAACACCCAGTAGAGCCCCCCCACACACCAAAGAGGCCAGAGCCACCCCCAGGCCACAGCCTCCAATGGGGCAGGCCAAAACCCATGCCAAGACGTCCGGCCACACACCCCAGGACCCCCGGGCACCCACATCCCAGGGGCAGCAGTGACGATCAATGGGGAGTGGTAGGGAGGGGTAACTCCCACTTTCGGCAGCAGTATGCCACAGCGGCCAACGCAAGCCACAGACCCAGGCCCAGCTGTCCATACATGTGCGCACACACACACACACACACACACACACACACACACACACACACACACACACACACACACACACAAACCATATATGGAAACTATGTGTGGGCGATCAGATACCAGCACCAAGCCAGTGGCATCCTGGGGAAGCAGCCAACCCAGCCCCGAACCACTAGCCAGTCCCCACCCCAGGCAGGGCGTACAAAACCGGTGTTTGGGAA
>JACBYM010001348.1:363176-378145 GCA_013435755.1 Amphilophus citrinellus | reverse complement strand
ATCCATACTCAATCTTTGCCCAAACTTACTGAAGCAGTTTTTAGTCACTAAACCTAACTGGAACATGAGGAAAGTAAAAGGAAATGAAAGTGGAGTGAATCAGGAAGTAAAAACAAAGTAAGACAAAGTCCCAAAGGTGACTTCTTCCAGCCCACAAACACACGCCTTGTTGCTCCTTGAAAGAATTCTGTTATTTCTCTCTGAGGATACTTTGGGGCAGATGTACTAACGGTCTGCACAAAAAAAAAAAAAAAAAAACCTTCTTTTGGAGTTAAAAAGTGACTGTATTTACACTCTAAAAAGCCCAACTTCATATTTGTTACTCTAACTTATTTTTAAAAGCTGAGAGAACAAATACACTGTTTAAAAAGTTGAGCCAACTGAAAATTTTAAGTTTACCTCTAAGTAGTGCAACCTACTTAAAGTTTTAGTTTGAACAAACTTCAGATAGTGATTTGGGGATCTGCTGTAGTAACAAACATGGGCATGCGTCATGCTGTGCACTACTGCGCATGTGCATTTGACACCACCCTAGGGAAGCAGTATGACCTGTACGTTACTTCAACGACAAACAAACCAGGTAAGACTTTATGTTATTTTTCCTTCTAGTTTTTCTTATGTTATGTTAAGCTAAGGGTTTCAGTCAATGGTTGATTGCCTGGCACTGCATTTCGGCTGAGAATTGCAGCTGATAGCTATCAAAAATGATCGCTTTATTTACAGGAATGGCAGTTTGGTAAAATGATCGACCACAAATCCCACCTTTTTCAAGTTTGCATTTATGTAACATGTTTTGTGTGGTGAAAGTAATTTAATATATAATGTCTGCTTTAAAGCTAATACTTTCCGTACAAGGGTACAATTTTAGTCTAGCAGGGTTGGTCTGTTTTGGTTAGCAAGCTAGTTAGCATGTTGCTACACTTTTCTCCACCATAGTTCACGTTTGTGGTGGGGATCCTTGGATTCAGTGATGTAACAGGTTACTTTGCAGGTAATGAAAAAACATAAAGCAACAGTCTGTTTTGTACATCATGCACCTATGTTTTTAATTCCATAATTCTTCAATTTTGTGTCTTACCGTTAAAAACACGTTCATGCCTTACCTTAGTTAAGGTAAAAACCTTGAGGTGTGTGTGATAATCACTGAAATCTGCTTTCAAATTCTATTTTTGGCAAGTTAGTTTCATTACAAATCCTGCTACTTATTTATACTTTGCATTAGGGCTGCAATGATTCCTCGAGTAACTCGAATATTTCGACTATAAAAAAAATTCTCAACACAAATTTGTTGCTTCAATGCTTTGTTAAAACTCTGCAGCTCAGGTGTCTCTGTAAGCAGAGCGTTTCACCCACATTAGCAGCATTAAAGTTCTCTGTTGAGATTTCCATCATTTGGAAAGAACAACCTTTTAACACGAGTGGATCATTGCTGACACGTTTTCCCACATCTGCACTGCTCTCTGCTATGTGTGTTGTGCTCGCTGTGATGTGAATTTCAGCTGTTATGTTTTCTTTACTTCAGCTGTTACCTCCCAGAACAGGGATATGCATTTTACATAAACACATATAATACTTTGTACATGTGTTCACACTGCTTTGTCGTTCCTGCATCTCTGCTGCCACACTGTTACAGCCAGTTCTGTCTTAATACTTTTAGTTTTAGTTTAGTTAATGCCCCTTAATGGCAGGTAGTTTTGTGAGAGCATCAGAAAAAAATGTGTCTTCATGTCATTAAAACTATGGTGAAAGTTGTTAGTCTTTTTGATGGAACAATGTCAATATCACATCAGCTTTCTTTGTCATGAACCTTTGATGGGAAGGTGAAAAACAGGTGATATTGATTAATTTCAAGGTGATTCACTGCAAGACAGGAGACAAGACACCCATTTGTCTTACGCAGTTACTCTGAATGCTCTAATCTGTTAACAGGTTCCAGAATGAAACCCAGCATGTTCTACTTCTGCCAAGCCAATGCAGCTAGTTGAACTAAGCATTAGATTTTTGAAAATTACTCACATTATTAGCACTTGTACTTTTTTTTTGTCCTCCTTGCTTCATATGATTTGGATGTGGTGCAAAGAGTGCAAGTTTCCCCGCCCCAGTCAAGATGTGCTCTTAAAGCATTACAGACTGCAACATTACAGAGAAATTTCTGATCACTTCTGTGCCTGTATACAAACTGCATTTGCACTTTCAGGACAATTGGTGTGTTAAAATCCCACCTTTTAAGAGTCTATAAACAGACTGGTAAACAAGTCACATTTTTTTGGTAATTGTCTGACTTTAAAGACCTGTGTGGCAGCAAAATACATAGCGTAATTTTTGATTCAGTTTGAGGACCCTGATTTTGGAAATGAACTTTGTAATTTAACAGGCATTCAAGAGCTTCCTCGAGAAAGAGCTGTACTGAAGATTCTGCAGAAATCATCAGGTCAGCCTGAAGAAACAGCTTCTAAGTCTTCAATCTCTTCCATCTCAGTATATCTTCATCTCCATCCACCAGTACAAACCAAGGTTCATCAGTACAACTTATGCAGTGTGAGAATGCAGAGCAGTGGCCATCAAGTCATGAAGAAGTGGCCAGGGTTGTTTTTTGAAGAACAGGTTGGTATTTACAAATTTGTTAACTACATATTTTGTTAAATGTGAGGCTTGAATCAATTCTTCATATTCTTTTTGCCACAACACTGTGCATGAATCACCTCTTTTACATATTTGCAGAGTTCTTCAGAATTACTTGACCAGAACTGAAGAAGACTTTCCTGTCATCACTGGATGCACACTCATCACAGCTTGTCAAGCTATACTGATCACGCTGTGGAACACTCAGAAAGGACATCAGGATCCTTCTAGACAAATTTGATCAACAGGTAATCGTTAAGTATATAAATGTGGTATAGCCGGGGTCCTCTATTACATTAGATCTGCAACTACAGACTTGTATGGGAGAGACTAGGATAGTGTATTCTAACAAATTCAATTCAATCTTTATTTATATAGTGCCAAATCACAACAGTCACCTGAAGGCACTTTATTTTGTAATGTAAAGACCCTACAATAATACAGAGAAAACCCAACAGTCAAAACGACCCCCTATGAGCAGCACTTGGTGACAGTGGGAAGGAAAAACTCCCTTTTAACAGGAAGAAACCTCCAGCAGAACCAGGCTCAGGGAGGGGGGTCATCTGCTGAGGGGGGAGAGACAGGATAAAAGACACACTGTAGAAGAGAGACAGAGATTAATAATAACTAATGATTAAATACAGAGTGGAGTATAAACAGAGTGAAAAGAAACACTCACTGCATTATGGGAACAAACCCCCCCCCCCAGCAGCCTAGGCCTATAGCAGCATAACTAAGGGAGGGTTCAGGGTCAGCTAATCCAGCCCTATATATAAGCTTCATCAAAAAGCTTGATCTTAAAAATAGAGAGGGTGTCTGTGTCCTGAATCCAAATTGAGAGCTGGTTCCACAGAAGAGGGGCCTGAAAGCTGAAGGCTCTGCCTCCCATTCTACTCTTAAGTATCCGAGGAACCACAAGTAAGCCAGCAGTCTGAGAGCGAAGTGCTCTGTTGGGGTGATATGGTACTATGAGGTCTTTGAGATAAGATGGGGCCTGATTATTCAAGACCTTGTAGGTGAGGAGAAGGATTTTAAATTCTATTCTAGATTTAACAGGGAGCCAATGAAGAGAAGCCACTATGGGAGAAATCTGCTCTCTCTTTCTAGGCCCTGTCAGTACTCTAGCTGCAGCATTTTGGATCAGCTGAAGGCTTTTCAGGGAGCTTTTAGGACAGCCTGATAATAATGAATTACAATAGTCCAGCCTAGAAGTAGCTGATGTTGGGTTCTTCCCTGCCCCGTGGTACATTTTTCCACTAAGTTTAATTTCTGTGATTGAAAGACAAAACAATATGAAACTTCCCTGGAGGTATTACTACATGCAGTTTTGAGATTTTATTTGCATTTTAAATAAATAAATAAATAGTGATAATGTAGTGTTTAATGTATTGAATAAGGTTAAATTAATTTATTAATATGATGGTCATAAAAATTACACTTACACTCTTGAACTAAATATTTAAGGCTTCATGATGATTTACTGGAGCCAGTTTATAACCATACACAAAATAAATTTCAAATGCACTGCTGTTAAGCAAATAACCATTAGTGATTGACATTTCAGATTGGTGTTCTCAGAATGAAATCAGTCTCTTCTCTTTTCAAACACAGCTTTGGAGTGTAAAATGTGAAAGGTGGCAATGTTTAAAATCACCAAAAAACAGTGATTTATGGATTAACCTCGGTTAATTCACTTTCAACCTCAAATACATGCTATCAGGAATAGAGCATTGGAAAATTTTGTTTATAGATTTGAGATAATCTGAAATTTAAAGATTTTACGCCATTTCTTTTGTCTTGATTTTGTATGTTTCAGACAGATGACATGTTGGCCCGCAGAAGTCCCATCTCTACAATGACTGCCTTTTATTCCTGAGGGAGAAATTGGACAGGTTTCTGAGGACATGTCTGGTAAGGCCAATTCTGTTAATTCCTTTAAGCTGGAGCACTAAACAAAACTAGTGCAAACTTGCAGCAAACCCTCATTTTTGTACTTTACTGCTTTTAATATATCCATTTTGTGCATCCATTGTGTGTGTGTGTGTGTGTGTGTGTATACACACACACACACACACACACACACACACACACACACACACACACACACACACACACACACACACACACATACATACTATGGATATCATGGATTTTTCTACATGAATTCTTCAGAATGACTGAACATAAAAAGTTGAATTGGACTGTATTGGTCATTATTCAGTGATAGTGTTGAGACTTCATACACAGTGTATTCACAAATAATTAGACCCCCATACAAATCATGCATATACATTTTTTTCTTTTTTAAGTTAGTTTTAAATTGTGAAAATCTATTCAAAATGGTTGATTTTTGCTAAAGAGATCTTTTCAAGAAAACAAAATGTTAAAAGCTCTCACAGTATTAGTTTACAACATACCCAAAGCCTGAAGATTAAAAATGCTCACATGTTGTAATACTAATATGAAGCAGAGTGATCAATCTTCTATGCAAGTTACACATTTTATCTTTTGGCTTTCTGGACAAAAACTGCTGACCAAAAGAAATTGTGTTATTTAACTTTGAAATTGTATTTTATTACATAATGGGAAGAAAAAAAGAACCTCAAATACAGAGTAAATATTTATTATAGTCTCTGTATGTTTTCTCTAGGATATGGAACCTGAAGAAATGTGCATCAAGGGCATTGACCTCAGGATGCTCAGTTGATGATGTTGAGACCATCTGTTCAAGTCCAGCTATAAGAAGCATTGCCCTGGTTATTGAAGAGCAAGTTGTCCTGGACGATGTCTGTGACTTACCAACTTCATTTGCCCTTCTGTTTGGACTCATTTTGTGCACTTAAACTGGACTATCCAAAGGACTTAAGGTACACTTTTAAAGTAATTAAAGGGGGGGGGGGGCTTATCCCAGCTGTTATAGGGCAAGAGGCAGGGTACACCTGTACAGGACACCAATATGCCATTGATGTACTTACAAAGTAATTTGAAAAGTTTCAGTTATTATTATTTTTTTTAACCTCATTGCTTGATTAAAATACAGCTGAATTATCTAGTGCTGATCCTGCACTTGTGATGTATTGTAATTTTTTTTAATCTACCTTTTATTACTACTACATACAAATTTTGATATTAAAAAGTCTCTGTTTGAAAACTTCTTTGCTGTCTTTTGATTTCAAGTTTACAAGACTGCACAGTTTTTAGTTGGTTAAAAAGGAGACAACATTGCAAAAATATTTTTGAGTATACTCAACTAATGAACAGTTAAGCTGAACTAACTAAACATTTTAAGTTAAAAGGAAGTAACTCTCAACTAAAAATATGCACTGCTTTCACTATATGTTTCCACTTTAAATGAAGTTTGCAGTTTGGTCAAATGTAGAAATTTAAATATATTTGACTTAAGTACATGAGTAGCTCTGAATAGCAATCTTAAGTTTGAAGAACGCAAGATAACACAATGACTGAACTCCACAACTTAAGTTGACTGAACTTCGCAACTTGCGAAGTTCAGTCAACTTAAAAAAGTAAAGCAACCAGCTGCAAAGCTTTTTTGAGTTTACTCAACTAAGGGCTAATGAGTTGTGTCAACTTGAGTTGAGAAGTTCACTCAACTTGAGTTGAGAAGTTCACTCAACTTGAGTTGAGAGGTTCACTCAACTTGAGTTGAGAGGTTCAGTTAAGTTGAGTTGAGAAGTTCACTCAACTTAACTGAACCTCTCAACTCCAGTTGAGTGAACCTCTCAACTCCAGTTGAGTGAACTTCTCAACTCAAGTTGAGTGAACTTCTCAACTCAAGTTGAGTGAACTTCTCAACTCAAGTTGAGTGAACTTCTCAACTCAAGTTGAGTGAACTTCTCAACTCAAGTTGAGTACCTCAACTCAAGTTGAGTGAACTTCTCAACTCAAGTTGAGTGAACTTCTCAACTCAAGTTGAGTGAACCTCTCAACTCAAGTTGAGTGAACTTCTCAACTCAAGTTGAGTGAACTTCTCAACTCAAGTTGAGTGAACTTCTCAACTCAAGTTGAGTGAACTTCTCAACTTCAGTTGACACAACTCATTAGCCCTTAGTTGAGTAAACTCAAAAAAGCTTTGCAGCTGGTTGCTTTACTTTTTTAAGTTGACTCAACTTTTCTTTTTTTACAGTGTACTAACTAGATGCAGCGTCAATTTTGTGAAAGAAAAGCTTGAACACGTTTAAATTTGTGGCTTGCCAATAATCTATTTTCAGATCACAAACCTTTGGGAGGTTATTTGAATTAACCATATAACATAAGGTCTGTGGTAGGCCATTAACTGCATATTGCACTGAATTTAATGTTTAAAAAAGCATGCCTTTTTTTTGGTACCTGATAGGAGTGTTGATTTGGAGAACGTGGGAAGATGTGGTCAGAACGAGTGTTTGGGTTGATGGCTCAAAGCTGCGAGTGCAGTCTCAGAACCAGCTGCTCATCACTGTACTTGTGTTTGGAGGCACGCCTGAGAGATTTCTGGTCCATAATAATACAGGTATTACAATGAAACAGAGAATTGAATTTTAAAGGGAAGGTTTACAAGATGGTAGCACGACCTGTTATGATTTATGGGTTGGAGATGGTAGTGCTGAGCTGGAGGTGGCAGAGTTGAAGATGCTAAGATTTCCGTTGAGAGTGACCAGGAGGGACAGGATTAGAAATCAGTACATCAGAGGGACAGCTAAGGTTGAGTTTGGAGACAAAGTTAGAGAAGCAAAGCTGGGAGGGTTTGCACATGTACAGTGGAGGGATAGTGGATATACTGGGCAAAGGATGTTGATGGAGCTGCCAGCCAGGAGGAGAAGACAGGAAACCACAGAGAAGATTCATGGATGTAGTGACGGAGGACATGAGAGGGTTGGTGTGACAGAGGGACGGGGTGAGATGGAGGCAGATGATTCACTGTGGTGACCACTAAAGGGATCAGCCAAAAGAAGAAGATAAAGCAGTAAATCTGGCCCCGTAGTATCTCTTTCATGCCAGCATTATCCAACAAAATGGCAGCGTGATACCCGGGATGGAAACACGCTGGAAATCACAGAGAGGTCAAATGAAATGTGCAAATGGACAGTTTATCTCCTCAAAGTTATTAAAAATGTTTCACGTTTTTCATGAGAAGTATTGCTTTTCATTCTCTGTTTAAGTCATTATTTTACAGATGATGGATTGCAGTTGAATGATGTTGCATTTATGAAAGAAAATTAAGATAATTAGATCCCAGTTATAGAGAATAACCACCCCACCACCTCAAACACACATAAACTATGCTTTAACCTTTCAGGACATTATTTTTTTAATAAAAGAATGTAAGTTAGATAGAAGCATACTTTATAAATGGCTGTATTTTATATATTTTTTCTCCTTTTTTTCTTATTTCCGTCTTCCTTCCTCATCTTTACTCGGCCTCCTGCTATAAACCAGCTCCACCCTCTCTGTAGCTCTTGACCTCCTCCAGAGGACCTCTCATAGTGCATGCCTTTGGTTCATGCTTCCAAGGATTCAAGTGAAACCTAATTAGAAACTGACTGAGTAAAACAAATATAGCTGTACCCAACCTACAGAGGAACAGTGTAAGATCTGTTATAAACATAACCCTTAAATATCAACATGAAGATCATGTTAATGTGCACTGTGAAATGAGGGTTCAGCACTGTTCGAGTCCCATGTTCTTTGTCGCTCTTTTGTCTTCATTTATCTTTCTGACTTCATTTCAATAGAAACACCACTACTTACTCTCTCCTTCTTGGTCTTCTCCAGCTTCTCTGATTTCTTTTCTCATTCTGTGCCAGGACTCCCCTGAGAGGCTCTGTAAGTGTGCCTCTTCAGTGTGGGACTGAGCACAGCACAATTATATGAACTTTCTACAGTCAGAGCAGATGCCAAAGCTCACCTCAGGCAGACAGCCTCTGTTTGAACACTGAAATCAGATGGTATTTAGCTCAGATTTCATGTTGTTCTTTTGACCCTTTGTTGTGACAGAGGCTTCGGATTCATCTGCCTGAAAATGTTGATAAGACAGAGGACAGAGGGGGGAAATGTAACCTGTCAGAGATGAACTGTGGCGGGTAAACGGCCACTCCCACACCTCACACACGCTTCCCCTACACTTATATTTCCAGCCATTAATTTTAGTATGGACAACCTCATCCATCACACCAGATGCAATTCTGAGAGCAGCCTGGTGGCTTCACCATTAAGGCCTGCCCTCTGTAATCCTTTATGCATGAATCCGACACACAACAGACCTGCTATTGTTTTCAATCATTACACCTTGTTTCAAACAAACAGGCTTCAGATGAAATTGCTCATTTTAAATTGAGCATCATTACAACCGATAATGTACAATTTAAAAGCGGATAAAAAGAACCCATTTAAACAAATGAAATAAAAATACACTTTAACAGGAGCAGCCAGCCAACAATGACCAATCCAAGTGTGATAGTTCACAAAGGAACCCTGGGGTAACGTGGAAGCAGCTAAAGGCCTCTCCACACTGGTTAATGTTTAACTTCCTAAGTCCTCCATCAGGAGAACACTGAGTAACAATAGGGTGCATATCTGCCTTCCCCACAAAAATAAAACTGCTGTCCACCTCCAGTTTACTAAAGATGACACGGGCAGACCTGGAGGCTCTTTAAATAATGTTTAGGTTTAAATGTGAAATGTTATGGGCTGGATGAATTCCAGCATAAGGACTTTATCCCAGCCTTCAAAAACTGTGGTGGAAGTGTCACAGCCTGGACCCGTTTTGCTGCATGTGGGTCAGGAGGGCTTGCCATGAGTGATATAGGAATGAATGTTGAATTATTAGCAGCAAATTCTAAAGAAAAACGTCAGGACATCTGACCATGAACAGAACCTCATGTAACAGCGCAGCAAGAAAACCCTGAGCAACCTCAAATACCAAAGGTTCACACTATATACTGAAAGCAAACCTTCTATATATACATATAGATATATATTACTGGATCTTATTTTTATGAATAAATTTACAAGTCTAACATTTTTTTTTTCATTCATATGGATTATTTTTTTCTCCTTTTGGAATTTTTGTGACAATTTGTATGATTGAACAGGATTCCATGCAGCAAACTGGAACAGCTAACAAACTGGAACATCTATATCTGGTTCTGGGTTGCAGGGGCAGTGTTTTAGGCAGGTACTGCATAAGAGAGGTGCAACTCACAGATGCAACTACAGACATGTAGGTACAAGGGATAAAAGCTTTACAACAAGGGGGCCTAATGTGTTATCATAATGTAGTTTTGTGCAGGCAATTATCAATTAGAAGCTCTGAAGCAGGCTGTAGCTATTAGCATCCTCAGTCGTGTACATTTGCATGTAGACAGGGATAAATTACTTTATCAACTAATGTGTCAGAAACAGAACGACCTTTCTAAGCCTCTGACTTCTATGCATGACCCATCTGCTGGGAACTTGTCATCAGATGACTGAAAAACAAGGTGCTAAATCAGTGAGCTTACAAACTGGGACATCTATAGAATGAAAGAGCAGATTAAGTGAACAACATAAAACATACATGGAGTATAAAGTGTAATGCCTTTCACAGAGTTGTTAATGTTGTTAAACAGCTGCCGCAATATGAATATGCAGATCTCACTGCTCCAGTTGTCATGTGGGGACGACAAGCGGAAGACCTGATGTTATAATGTTACATAACACATGAACTTTAATCAAAAAGTAGCCGTTCTTATTGTGAAACCAGATGAGAACTACCTGGCTGCAGTACAAAAGGGCTAGCTAAGGTAAAATACACACATACACAGAATGCTGTGTGAACATTCACAAAATCTCTAAAATAATATGTGGATGCAAACGGATCCAAATAATACATGCATTTGCTGTTCTGTAGACACTGGGGACAATACTTAAAATTCACAAGCAAACAAATAAGTAAATAATTCACCTCAAGACAGAAATGTTAGATATGTGTTCATTTGGCATTTATTGCACTCATTAATTATTCACATTAGTTGTAGTTCAGAGCACTTTTTATTAACAAGTGTACATTTCATGATGATCACGCCATGCTGCCTTCGTTACATTGCATTTAAAATTAATTAAAAATATATTGTCAATTCATGCATCCAGAATTTCAGTCATATGATAGTCGTTTGCCCTTTGAGGACTGACGCAGGCCTGGGAAATGCTGCAGTCCCATCTCTGCTGTGTGCTCCACATCTCTTTTCCTAAACATTACTTTCTACAAACTGGCTCTCAATTATTCTTTTAACTAATAATCTGTGACAGTTGCCCACAAAAGTCCATTTTTTTCTGCATTAGCCAATACACAATGTAGGTCAGTCAGCTGGTTGGTTTTGGATTAAGATACAGATTTGTTTAAACATTACTGATACCTTGATGATGAAGCCTATTTAGAGTGATTGAAGCTTGCACGACACATTTCAGTTGTGGCTTTGATTGTCCATCAGGTGAACAGATACACTTTATTAAAACCAGCTGTCTTCACAGGTGGTGTAACAGGTTGGTTTACTTGCAATATGCACTCATAAACATAAGGGGGTTTCAGACTTCACATCTGTTTTCCTGCATTTGTAATTACATGTGCAACTACAGCGATCAGGTTTTGGTCAGTAAGACTTTTCCAAAAACACAGTGCCGCTAAATAATGGTATGCATTCTATTTTGACTTGACTGCAGCTGATTCATTGATTTTTCTTAGGTTCAACATTTTATTTTGTCAAGCGCTTTGTTGACAGTTTTTCCAAACACCAGCATTCTGAGCTACAGTCATAAATAACTCAAAAAATTTAACACTTTGCAAACACATCAAATCTCAATGGGAGAAAAATCACGCTGGATATCTACTGTAAACTGATATGGACCGGGTAATGTCTTAGGAACAAAAGGATAGCACTTTCTTTGATGGAAATGAAAATTATCAGCCTACAGAGAGCTGGTTTTAAAGACACGTCTTTGAAACCAGCAGGCTTGTCCATTTTGCTGAAATTTCATTGCAGCAACTCGAAATGGTAGTCAGCAGTTTGTATGGGCCTCCACATGCTTCTTTGCATGCCTGACAGCGTTGTCTGAGGTGCAACCTGGTGGCATCAGATGGACCAAAACATAATGTCAAAGAGGTGTTCTTTTGGATTTATGTCAGGCGAGCGATGGTATCAATTCCTTAATCCTCCAGGAACTGCCTGCATACTCTCACCACATGAGGAACCCAGGACCCGCTGCACCAGTGTAGGGTCTGGCAAGTTTTTCAGTTGCTGCTGTTAGTTTTGTATTCTCATCTTCCACTATGTCCTGCGGTGTGCCCCAAGGTTCTGTTTTGGGACCTATTTTGTTTACACTATATTTATTACCTCACAGAGTCATTTTGGGCACCTTTAAAGAGATGTCCTATCATTGTTATGCTGATGATTTTCAGCTGTCTATTTCCTTTTCTCCACAGAATGTTAAAAACTATCCATCAGGGTTGTGTTGAGGCTGTAAAGAACTGCATGGCTGCTATTGTTCATGTAACACTGGGAAAACTGAAGTTCTTGTTTGTGCCCCTGATATCTTTGTTCCCACTGTGATTAATAATCTTGTTTTTATTTTGTTGTTTATTATCAATGGTTCAGTCAAATCATTTGACCAAGCTCTTAGCTTCGAAAAACATATTAATAGCCTTGTGCAATCCTGATTTTTTTCATCAGTGAAATGTTGCCCATCTTTTGTATGGTGTCCAAATCTGAATTGGAAACTATTATTCATGCTTTTGTCTCCTCTCGATTGGACTACTACCTGGACTAATTTAGATGTACATCAAAAAAATCATCTTTGGAGCCCCTGCAGTTGGTCCAAAATGCAGCTGCAAGGCTGCTTAATGCATCCCCTAAATGGTCTCATGTGACACCTATTTTGTCATCTTTGCACTGGCTCCCCATAAGGTTCACTTTTAGAGCTCTGCATGGTCAACTGCCTGCTTACATTAGTGAGCTCCTACACCCATAAATAACATACAGACCGTTGAGGTCTTCAGACCAAAATCTGTTGATGGTTCCTCGCTCTAAACTAAAAACAAAGGTGACTTTGCATTTGAGGTTGCGGCTCTTAAACTCTGGAATGCACTACCATTATACCTGAGATCTGCGGATTCTATCCTATTGCTTTTAACCAGTGGTTTGTATGAGTTTTACTGTGTATCACTGGCATAAACAGCAGGGGGGGTTTTTCTTGGTAAATTTACTCTGTCATTCTTAACTTTAAAATTCCCTGCTTCTTAGCAATCAGCCACTTTGATTGTTGTGATTTTTATCTAGAAAGGTGCTATATAAATACATTTTTACTTACTTACTTACTTACAGTGGGACATCCGGATACTTAATGGCAGCCAGGGTGTCGTTGCCTAGCCTGTAGAGGTCTGTGGGTCCCTCCATGGATATGCCTCCCCAGACCATCACTGACCCACTATGAAACCGGTCATGCTGAATGATGTTACAGGCAGCATAATGTTCTCCACAGCTTCTCCAGACCCTTTCATATCTGTCACAGGTGCTCAGGGGGAACCTGCTCTCATCTGTGAAAAGCACAGGGCACCAGTGGTGGACCTGCCAATTCTGGTATTCTATGGCAAATGTCAGTTTGGATCCACGGTACCGGTGCAGTGAGCACAGGGCCTGCTAGAGCCAAATAAAACTGAAATTCTTGTACTCTGCCCCACAAATCTTAGAAACATGGTGTCAAACCAGATACTTACTCTGGATGGCATTACTTTGGCCTCCAGTAACACTGTGAGAAATCTTGGAGTCATTTTTGACCAGGATATGTCCTTCAATGCACATATTAAACAAATATGTAGGATCGCTTTTTTGCATTTGCACAATATTTCTAAAATTAGAAACATCCTTTCTCAGAGTGATGCTGAAAAGCTGATTCATGCATTTATTACTTCTAGGCTGGACTATTGTAATTCATTATTATCAGGCTGTCCTAAAAGCTCCCTGAAAAGCCTTCAGCTGATCCAAAATGCTGCAGCTAGAGTACTGACAGGGACTAGAAAGAGAGAGCAGATTTCTCCCATACTGGCTTCTCTTCATTGGCTCCCTGTTAAATCTAGAATAGAATTTAAAATTCTTCTCCTCACATACAAGGTCTTGAATAATCAGGCCCCATCTTATCTCAAAGACCTCATAGTATCATATCACCCCAACAGAGCACTTCACTCTCAGACTGCTGGCTTACTTGTGGTTCCTAGGATACTTAAGAGTAGATGGGAGGCAGAGCCTTCAGCTTTCAGGCCCTCTTCTGTGGAACCAGCTCCCAGCTTGGATTCGGGAGACAGACACCCTCTCTATTTTTAAGATTAGGTTTAAAACTTTCCTTTATGATCAGCTTATAGTTAGGGCTGGATCAGGTGACCCTGAACCATCCCTTAGTTATGCTGCTGTAGGCCTAGTCTGCTGGGGGGTTCACATAATGCACTGGTTCTTTTCATTCACCTTATTTACTTTGTTTATACTCCACGCTGCATTTAATCAATTAACTTGATATTAATCTCTGGCTTCTCTTCCACAGCATGTCTTTCTCTCCCCTCAGCCCAACCGGTCGCGGCAGATTGACTGCCCCTCCACGGAGGCTCCTGGTTCTGGCTGGAGGGGGGTTTCTTCCTGTTTACAAGGGAGGAGTTTTTTTTACTTTACAACTGTCGCCCAAGGCTGCTCATAGGGGGTCTTTTTTTGAAGTTTGGGGTTTCTCTGTATTTCTTGTAGGGTTTTTACCCCAACAATACAAAAGCGGGCCTTTGAGGCGGGACTGTTTGTTTGTTTTGGCGCTATATAATAAATAAAAGTGGAAGTTGAATTGAATTCAAAGCGAAAGCGAAGCGAAGCACCCTCAGGAGGAGACCTCAGGCCCCCTCACGAAGTTTTGTTTCTAATTGCTTGGTCAGAGACATTCACACCCGGTCCTGCTTGGAGGTCATTTTGGTAGCTCTGGCAGTTGATTCATGGGCAAGTTCATTCCTTGCACCAAAGGGAGAAGATTTACCGGTTTCCTTTGAGCGATGGGTTTAAGGGACCCTTCTACCAAAGCTCTGTCCAGCTCTCCTACAGTCACTGCCTGTCTCTGCGAATCTCCTCCATGCTCTTGAGGCTGTGCTGCGGAAACAGCAAACGTTTTTGGGCAAATGGGCACGTCATTTATGTGCCATCCTGGAGGAGTTTGGATTGATCAGGGTATGCTCAGGCTTTACCAGACGCACCAGTGACACTGGACCTGATCCAAATGCAAAAACAAGTGGGAAAAAAGGAAAAACTTTTTAATAAAAATTTTTGGTGGTCAGTGGCCTCCACCTGGTAAAG
>JACBYM010001347.1:0-65828 GCA_013435755.1 Amphilophus citrinellus | reverse complement strand
ATTTTTTCATATACAGCTACATAAATTCAGGCGTTAAGGGGTTAAAAAAAATCTGAACATAACATGTGCTGTGTTTAGGAGCTTGAGGAGACCGAGAGAAGGCTGAAGGAGCAGGGGCGTGTGCGGCCTCTAAGTGCGGATGCTTCTGGCTGGAATTGTTGGTCCATGAATGACCGCCATCCCATCATGAGCCCCTCGTGCCCGGGACTAAGCCCTGTCCACACGCCATCAGAACGATCACCTGGACACAGTATAGGTAACACTTTAATGTCCTACTGTACTGGAGTAAAAAGTGTTTACAGCATTAACTCGAGAGAAATTTTGAGTCTTTTCCTCTAATAACTTTCTTTTTCCATTTCTGTTTTTGGAAACCTAAAATGTAATACTGAAGCTTTTGTTTCATCAGCTGTATGAGTTACCCTTCATTAAAAACAAAACAAAGTATTCTTTTGTAGATGTTTAACAATTACAGTTACAGTGTAACCTCAACAGAGCAGAGTTTAGGGGTTTCATCAGATGTAACTACAGTCTTTCACATGTCAGCAAAATATGTTGACTTAGAAAGGCAGGGATGGTAGTAGGAATACAGATCACATACTCTGACAAGTTGCTGATGAACAACAATGGTTACACATTTTAATCACTGCTATTTGTCATCTAAATTCTGCACCCTGTAATATCTTGATCCTTGTAATTTCTCAGTAAAACAGCAACTGGTGTTTGTAGATGGAATTTGCTTCTAGTTCTCGGTGCATCTTTAAATATAAAGTATCTGATATTTCTCTCTCCAGGTTTGCCCAGTCCCGTCCCTTCTAGTGCATCGTCTCCATCTCTCCAGCCTCCTCTTTACCTGTGGGGTTCTGCTTGGGGAGCTAGCAAACCTCGGGGGAGGCTAAGTCTGGTGTGTATATCCTGCAAAACAGGAGTGAACACGTGGGAGTGTTTCTGACCTCACGTTTATTCATGAATATGGAAGGACCTGCAACAAGTATCAAAGTGGTTTTTCTAACAACCATTAACACCACTAACAAGGGCAATTTCTGATTACTGTAGAGCCACATCATGCGCAATATGTGCTTGCATTTGCATACAATTTTGCCTTTAGGTGAGCTAATAAATATTGTATATATTATAAAATCTAAACACTTAACTGTTAACCATCATCAGAGGTGGATGTAATCTGAACCTTTTTTGTTTAACTCATGAAAATTATGATATATTCCAACTGTGTATATGTGTGTGTGCAGATTTATTTAATTTGTCTTAATATTTCAGATTTTGTCCACGTCCTGCTCTTCACATTCCCATCATCTTATTGCTGTAATTTCCAGGTTCTGACAGCAGATCAGCAGAAAGCATTTTGCCAAATTGGCGCCATCACTCGCGGCTTCCTCACACGGAGATTACTTAAAACAGAGAAGGTCAAACACCTACGCCAAACCATTGTGGTGGGTTTGCTCTCACACATTCATCCAAAAAAACATGTTACATGAGTGTAATGTTAGTGACTGTGTTCTTTTAACTGTGTGTTCCCTCTTTCTATATATATATATGTGCCCTTAGGATACACAGGAGTTCATCCGTTCATTTCAAACCGAAGCACTACAGAAGAGAAGCACCTACTCAGCACAAGATCTTGCCCTGCAGGAGCGAGTTAGGGCCCAGGTATGACTGTGTAATAACTGTCTATAGCCAGCAGAGGGCCATCTTTATTTGTGTTTATGCTTGTTTTTCTTTGTTTTTCCCTCAGTTACGTGCAGCTCTGTATGACATCCATGACATCTTCTTTGAAATGCCTTTGGAGGATCGATTAGCATTACTGCAGCAGGACAGAGAGCTCCGTGTGGAGAGGAAGCTGCGAGACATGGTAACATGAAGACGCAGTCCATTAATCAATCACATATCCATAATTAATCAGAAGATGACATTTATTGTTCTGTGAAAGTGGTTTGTTTCAGTCAATATGAGCAATTCTTTTATAAGCTATAAACTGTGTTCACTCCTACAGGAGAAAGCCAAGTGCCCCAAAGACCGAGTGGCTCTTTCTGCTGCCACACAGAGGTCTCTGGACAGGAAAAAGAAGTGAGATGACAAATAAAAACGCACGGTTTTATGTTAATGCTGCTGAGAGCCAGTGATCAGTGGTGTATTTATTCTGAGTATTTGGTGCTTCTTTAGGGTTGGTGAATCTCCAGCACAGACTAGGAAGATGCAGCAGAAGCCAAAAAGCCCCACAACCAACAGGTGTGAAACACAGCTGTGGGATTTTAGTACTTTTTAATTCATTTTGTGTTTCATATTTTTCCCTCATGGATGTAATTTCCTGATTATTGTCCCCAGAAGTTATTTACATACATTCATTATTCCTCTCGTAGAGTCTTGAAGCCAAGCCAAGGACAAAATGCTTCTGCCCCAGGACAGCTTAACCGTCAGGGGTGAGTCTGCACTTGTAAAACACCTTTTATAACACGCCCACTGCCTGAAGCCAGTTTTTGGAATTCTTTACTTGCCTCAGTGCCTGCAGTGCCTTAAAATTTTCATCTTTATTTATTCTTTTTGGATAAATAATTACAATTCCCAAATCATTTTAATCACATCTTCATAAAAATAGTCTTCAGAAACATGTTGCTCTTGATGCCTTTAAAGTCATTGCAGCGTGATTGTGTCTTCTTTCTCTTAGGAGCTGGTACAGAAAAACCCCAGAAGAGAGGGTGAGGCGCTCAGAGAGCCTGAAGAAGCAACACTCTCTAGGCTAAAACGTGACACTACACGCCCCGACCTGTGAACTTGAATTTTTAGTCTTTTAATACAAACCTTGCACCACTGAAACTTTAGTCAGCGCTGCTAACAATATGATTGTCCTGGATTTACCTTTTGAAATCCACACGAATGTATTCACTGTCAAACACCATCACAGTGCTATTGGTTAGACTGTTGCCACATGCTGAAATAATTTGTCTCAACAACTGATTGTTACGATGAAGGAAAAATAAGTAGCTGCACTTAAATGTAAGCCACAAGAAGCTAAATTGAAAAAAAAAGATTCTGTGCCTAAGTACTATGCCTTTGTTATCTGTAATGTTTTAGCATGCGTATAATTATTATCAAGTGCTTATAGCTGTTCACTTGCACACAGAGTCACATAATTTAATTGTCCTGAAAATATATTTAAATGCACATGATTTATTAATGGTAATTTTTTAAGGGCTTAAATTATTTGTGGATTGTTTCTCTGCTTATTTATTTATGCTGAGTTTACAGTACCCTGCATCATATCAGGGTGTTTATAAGTATTCAGCTTAAATGTCTGAAATGATCGTCGTATCTTTGTTTACACACTGGCATGCTGTTACACCTATGTAGCTTCACACAAACAGAGATGCACACGAGGCATTCAGTGTGGACTTTATTTCAGAAACGACTGAGTAAAAATAAACTAAGAAGACCAAGAAATAATATGACATTTTAATAAAATACAATTTCTGTAGTATTATGTGAACTAATGTGTTCACTGCGGTACCACACATTGACTTCATATCTGTGCACCTGTAGCATTCAGTGTGTTTTTCTCTCACATTGCTGTGCTGTCTTTTAAAGGATGTTTTATTTTGTTTCAAATGTCAGATTGTTTTTTTCTCCTATGTCCAGAATAAATTCTGCAATTATTTAAATTTTATGGACCTTAATTCATGATCCAGTGAAGCCACTCAGCCTGTAAGTCTATACAGGAGCTTCTTTCCACATGTTTGCTTTACTGAAGTTTCACAACCCAGGAAACATGTTACAGCATGGTTCATGGTTCTGTTTAAATATTTCGTTTCATTTTAGCCTTTGTTACAGTCATATGAACAATGGTGATGTTTATTTTTTCATAATTTTTTAAAGACTATTTATTTGCACATGAGGAACTGGACCATTATTTGAATTTACTTTAAATACCATCACAAATCCAAAGCAAACTGAGCCCAAAATGTTTTTTCAATGCTATTTAATGCAGCGAGACTTTAATTCTAATGATTTTTACATACCCTCATGCTCGAGAAAATCATTCTGTATTATATTCAACTGACTTGCAAACATTTCAACTTTAAACAGAACAGGTCTCATGCCCTGGCACAATCAGCTGGATGTGCAAACACAGTTCACATTTTCGGATCGCCATGGGTTGCTTGGAACCCCGGCTGAGTGGGTACTTATGGAAATGCCTCCAAACCATGCCGAGGTGAGTCGAGCCACGTGAGTAGGTACTAATGGAAATGCGGCGTTAGAGTTCTGTGCATCCATTAATGGATATGTCTTCCCAGACCATCACTGACCCACCACCAAACCAGTCATGCTGAATGATATTACAGCATAACATTCTCCATGGCTTCTCCAGACCCTTTCAATTCTGTCACATGTGCTCAGGGTTAACCTGCTCTCATATGTGAAAAGCACAGAGCACCAGTGGTGGACATGCCAATTCTGGTATTCTATTGCAAATGCCAATTGGTGCCGGGCAGTGAGCCAGGGCCCACTAGAGGACATTGGGCCCTTAGGCCACCCTCATGAAGTCTGTTTATGATTGTTTTGCCAGAGACATTCACAGCAGTGAGCTGCTGCAGGTCATTTTGTAGCTCTGGCAGTGCTCATCCTGTTCCTCCTTATAGAAAGAAGCATATTCCTGTCCTGATAATGGGTTAAAGACCCTCTACGACCCTGTCCAGCTCTCCTAGAGTAACTGCCTGTCTCCTGGAATCTCCTCCATGCTCTTGAGACTGTGCTGGGAGACACAGCAAACCTTTTGGGAATGGCACGTATTGATGTGCCATCCTGGAGAACTTTGACTACCTGTGCAACCTCTGCATGCTACCAATAGTAACACAGAGCCTAGCCAAATGCAAAACTAGTGAAAAACAGTGAGAAAATATGAGGAGGGAAAAAATCTCAGTGGCCTCCAGCTGTAAAACCATTCCTGTTTCACAGTTGTCTCATTGTTGCCCCTCCAGTGCACTTGTTGTTAATAATTTAATCGACACCAAAGCAGCTGAAACTAATTAACAACCCTCTCTGCTAATTATCTGACCAGATGACGTCCCAGAAGTTTGACTTGATGCTACACTCTGATTAAAAAGTGTTCCCTTATTTATTTTTTTGAGCAGTGCAGTACCATGTTTCCTTACTTTCAAATGTTTGTAAAACTCACACTAAAACACAAAAATTTGCTAAAAGTCACAGTTTTCTATAGTGGCATCACTAAAAGCTAATTTGTCATAGATGCAGCTTCTAGGTTGATAAACCCTCATGTAATTAAAAGAAACACTAATATCATTAATAACAAAAATAGTTAATAATTAAAAAAAAAAAAATGACCTATTAATGTTTATCTAGCTAATGAGATTCCTTCATCTGTTATCTGGACTGCTTCCAAGTTCATTATAATGGTCCTTCACCATTACAAGCGCTGCTGAAACATCTAAAAAAGAAACAAACAAAACAAACAAGTTATAAATATGTCTTTGTACTTATTTTTAAAATCAAATGATTCAGTTTTCATTGCATATGTTTGAGTCTCATTAGATATATTTATGTTTTGGTCAAGTTTAATTTTTTGTATACATAATTTTCTTTTACAACATGTTTAAATATATTTGTTTCTTTTACTTGATATTTATAGTTAGAAACATTTACCTGGAAGCGAGCAGTCATCAGCATTGAGTGAGAGTTCGATTGATTCCTTCATGGTTTTCTGCAGTGTCTCCAGGATGTGTTTCTAATATGGCACCAAAAAATTTAATCACTTATCAAAGAACCAGTGACCCTAATGAGTTCAAGATTATCTGTGAAAAACATGACTTAAGATGTGTTAGAGGGCGTTCAGAGTGGGAAAAGTACTCAAGCCAACACACATTTTGTATTTTTCACTAAAACATAGAAAAAGGGCTTCACATGAATCTTGGACAAAGAAAAAAATGTACAAGACAGTATGATCTGTTCATAACACTGCCCCTCTCCTCACTTCCAACATGCTTCCAGGATTAAAAGAAGAAAATGAATCATATTAATTCTCCCTTCTGATGAATAATTTCCTCTTCAATTTGATCTAACTTAATTGAAAATTGTGTTTTCCAATTTTCTGGAATGTTGTTGGTAGTTCTTTTTTGTGTGTGTGCTTTGCCCTTTTGTGCTACTGTACTGTCATCAAGTAACCAATGTACATAGTTTACAAAACTTTGTTTTAATAATTATAGCTATTTTTTGTGAATATGACATACAATATCACAACTGAGGCAAATGAAAAATATGAGTTTTTATTACCACTCACCACTCCTCTGCAGTTGGCCCCTTGAATCAAAGACAGAATCCCGTGAGCTCCAGACACGTAGTTTAAGGTTTCTGAGTGACAGTCGTTGAGATCTTGCAAAAAATCCTGAAGTTTGGGTATTTCTGTTAAAAAGGAATTTGAAAACTACAATTTTACAATAAATACTTTAATTTAAATCCAACCAATTCATATTTCTTTTATTTAAAGCAAACTAAAACAAAATATGCATTTGAGTTCTCCATTTTCTGTTAGCTACAATGTGGTCATTTAAGGAGACTTCACCTACCAGTTTCATCTGGATTTAAGCACTTCTTTTTTACAAACTCACTGGCGCTCACTGTGAACACTTTGAAACAGTCATCAGTGAAGTGTTTCTGAGGGAAACAGGATTTAATTTTAAAGCACTCTTGTTATTAAAGAGAGTCATGTTAGATTATACATTATAAAGCTCACCTTAATTTCGTCCAGCTTGCTGAATTCTTTCCTCACTTCTTCCTTGACTTGCACGTTTCTTTCAACTATACGTTTATGGAGCTGAGTGGATGAACTAGAGGAAAAGATATTTGAACATAAAGTCCTTTGAAAAAGAAAGTTTTCACAAGACTCTATGCAGTACTGTGACCACAGAGAGTCACTGAGTACTCCCTTACTGGGTAAGTAACAACCATAAGTAACAATCAATTGCATTTGATTAATTGATCATTAACAAGTGTGAGCACCTCTATTAAAGCAGAGTTGGCAGCTTGCTGGTCTGGAACAGTCAGTTTTGTGTTAACACAATGCCACAATCGTCCTGTAAGTGGACATCTTGGGAAATTCACCTCAAAGTCAGACTTTGAAATGCTTGAAATATTCTCAGTCTACAGGCCTCAGTTAGCATGTTAAATGTTAAGTTTACAACAAAACAATTAGAAAAAGACTGAATGAGTATGACTTATTTGGAAGGGTTACCAGGAGAAAAACTCTTCTCTCTAGAAAGAACATGGCATAGGTTTGCAAAATGGTACTTTGAAATATCTGAGTACCTTGAAGTCAATGAATTGACCGTGAACTTCTCTAGTATACCAAAGTATTCCAGAGCCAGATCTGGGGTCATCGGTCTGACAGCTAAAGCTTAACCAAAACTGAGCCATGAAACTATATTTTTTTATGCATCATAATTTACTTACTAATCATCTGAATCTTCAATCTGATCTGACTTAGTGCAGATAAAGTGAATTTGCCGACATTCGCCACCGTTTCCAATGAGGCTGCTGGCACTTTCCAGGATCTCCCAGGCTTCTTTTTCTGATGCTGCTCGATTAATCTCAGTTACAATCCACACAGCAGAACAATCTCCAACAATCTGAAAGGAGAATAACAACATGAGAGATATAAAGAATTAACTGTCAAAGCATCATAGATAACATTGACACACAGTATAGAACAACAAGCAGTAAATGTGAATTATTTACTTGTTTCCACATCTCGTCTCGACTCTTGTTGCGGTCACCATTTCCAGGAAGGTCCACAAGTGTGACATGTTGGAGGAAATCGTTGTTTGGCACCTTGAGAGTCACACACTTCACTAGTGGCCAGTACCACCTCTTTACATCTTTACCATCTCCCTGTTTAGAGTCACTTCTTGTGTATCTGGCACATCTTTCAGAGAGTTCTTTAGCCTGCAATAAATAAAGCAAGACAATGCAAGACAGTTTCATTTCTTTTCTCACTACAAGTGTTTTGCAAATTAAAGAATCAGAGCAGCATAAAATATGACAGAAAAGCACTAATTTCAAAAGTTAAATTAATACAATGTAACTACAAAACTACAAAGGTGCAGATAAAAGTTTAATTTGGGGTGAGTCAAAAAATTTGTTTTTAAGTTGATTTAGACATAATCAGATTATGACATTTAGAAATATGTATCCCAGAAGCATGAGTTAATGCAGCATCCCCATGTTTTGTGTTGGGCCATCACAGTCCTCCAGGCTGAGAAGTTAAGGTCAACTGAAATCCCATTGAAATTCTTTCCTTTTTGAAATGTTTCGAACAATCAAAATAGGAACAATGCCTAAATAAAACCCCTGAAGAACACAATCAGAAAAAAAAAATTAAAGTTATTATTATATTCTTTATTAAAAAAAAAAACAAAAAACTACACCCTTGGACTTAATTGCTAGTAGTGAATAGAAACAGATGTCACACTGTCAGAATTAATATTTTGGCCACTGTTTGATATAAATTTCCTTCAGTTGAAAGATCTTTATTTTCTTGCATGTTCTACCTGTTTCAAAGAAAACATGAACTTCTCTGGCAAAGTGAACCAACTTTCCTCTTAAGAGGACCTCAAACAGCAGGCTTCAATTTAAGAATCCCTGGTTTAGACTGCAGAGTCAGTGCATTTCATTAGGAGCACAAATAGGAACATGCCCCTCTTTCACTGCACAGAATCAGACTCTTAAAGTCTGTGTCCCTCCAACTTATCCTCTTCATTCAAGCTTAAGGATGCATAGTGCAATTACAGATGTGCAAGTGGTCACAGCAGGACTTCTTTAAAGTAATTTAACCCTTACATACTGTTCAAAACTCATTTATTCTGGACTGAGATTAAAACAGAGATCAAACGAGGGGGTGGAAAGTAACAAGATTATAAGGTGACCTGAGTTGCTATTTTGGTGAGTTGAAACACATGTGCAAGTTCCAGACATCCAAGGTTACTCACCACTGTTTAGTTTGCAATATATATATTTAATATATATATTGCAATATATATATTTTTAATCTTTTGTATTGCATTAATTAATATTGAATTAACATTGATAATTTTAGTTATGGGGATTTTTTAAATGATAAGGCAGGAAGGGTGTGTTTAATTGTATGATTAATGTTATTAATGGTTACATGGTTATACATGGTTATATAACAGGCTGGCGGCCTGTACAGGGTGTACTCTGCCTCTCGCCCCATGACAGGTGGGATAAGCTCCAGGCCCCCAGCAACCTTGAACAGGATAAGTGGAGGAAAATGGATGGATGGAGTTCAAAATTTGGTCTAGTTATGTTGGGATTCTTGGCTCAGATCAAAACTCACCCAGACCTGTGAAGGCATGAAATATGAGCACCATGTAGAGGCTAAAATATCCAGCACGCTGGAAGAGGTGCAGAAGTGAACAAGTAGACCACCTTAAAGGGGTTAGCGGATTATTTTATTCGGGTAAGGTTGCTGGGTTTTTTTTGTATGCACTTGAGGAACCCTTTAAGAACAACTTTTAATTATGGAAGTTGGAACCTAGCAGAATTTAAGGTTCCTTATTGAGAAGACAAGAAAAAAAATCCTGTCCTACAAACCAGACCTGGATCAGCCTCCAGCTGTACTTGAGTTTTAAACTTGCTTTTCAAATGTAAGCCAGATGTTACAGATTATACAGTGAAACAAAACAGATAAATTTTTTTGTTGGTGAACAATGTCCTCATTTGATGTACATTTTGTACTTAGGTTGCAGAGTTGCTGATATACTGAAGCCTAGGCGGTATGCAAACAATTAAACCCCAGAACTCCACACTTACAAGAATGCTTTCTACGAAGTAATGAAAGTTTGTGTCTTACTGATTCACATGTCAAAATCTTCCTTTTGCATTGGAGAAATTCGGGAATTTCTTTGAAATATTTGCTGTTCATGAGTTTTTCAGTGGACTTTTGTTTCCATTCTTCTCCGTAGAGTGCTGACAGCTTTTCAGTAATGTCACGATAATCATCATCAACTTCCATTTCATTGTCTTCATTATCCCCAAGAATTTGCTGCCATGACCCCAACTCATCTTTCCACTCCTTGCAAGAAAAAAACACTTTTCAGTTTTATTGAAGGACATATAACCAGCATAACAAAAAATTTATTTTTGCAGCTAAACCAATTTTACCTCTGTTGTGATGAACTCAATGTCTGCCTCGTAGTTAGAGCTGTGCATGTTAGCCTCCACTTTTATCATGACTGAGGTGCATGCATTGATGCTTCCAGAGGGCAAAAGATTCTTCTCTTCAATGACGGCATTTATCAGAGAACTTTTTCCAGCTCCAGTTTTACCAAAGACACCAACAAGCTCCCTCTTGTCTGTCTCCAAATCACAGATTTTTTTTCTGTATATGATTTTAAATATGGATTCACTGATTCAACCATGAAAATATGTAGCAAAAGGCTGGGAAGGACTGCAAACAGACTTTTAAACACAATTTAAAAGTGGTATAATCAATATTTTTTATTTTAACAATGTTTCTAAAGACTTTGTTTGTGAAAAGTGATAGAAAGTGAATGATTGTACAAATAATTATCACCAGACCTTTAAGTTTTATATAGTCAGCTTTTTTAAAAAAAATGTTTTTTATAGATGCAGCAGAGAGCTGATTTAAAAAAAAAAAAGTGAATTTAGCTAGGTATTTACCTCAGGAACGTATGGATATGAGAAAGAGCAAATAAAAGTAGTTCATAACATGCAGCTGTCTGTTACTTCAAAGTAACTAAAAAAGAGCTGCGTCACCATGCAGACTAACACCAAAAATATATTTGTGAATATTGGCCTGTATTCGTGCAGACGCAGAAAAAAAAGTATGCATTCCTAACAATGAAAGAGTGCTCATGTGCCTCCATTCCATAAAGACCTTAAGTCTTATGTATGAAATAAATAAGGATCAACATGATCCAAGTTATCATGATTTTTCATGATGCTAGAAAAACTTGTTGGCACACAAACATGGTTTTCTTTAGGACAATAATGCCCTTCATCCACAACAATGCACTTAAGGCCATTTAACAGCTGTGAGTGACATTGGTAAATCACTCTACAAAACCCAACACTGGTCTTCAGTTTTGTAGCTGCATCAAATGCATTTTATACTGCTTATTATAACGTACTGTCATATTTGTCTGAGAATTCAAATTATTGTTACCGATGGTTTTAAATCTTTCCCAAGATTGTTGATAAAGGTAACCTGCGTGGCTTATCTCCTCTATGAGATGGTAGCCATGCTGATTGCTGAAGGAAGCATCATCGTGGTCACTCATTCATGTGACACACTGAAATTATATTATCTTTTTAAGGCTTTGCCAACTAATATCTGTACTTATACTGCTGTGATCAGTGTGACAGTTGTCCAAAATACTTTTATGTGAATATCTATGTTTTTCTCAAGAAAAGAGACCATCAGTTTTACTCAGCCACTGCATTTCTGCCAATCCAAATGAACAGTTGTGACAAGACAAAAAACAGTCTCTTTAAAATCTCTAAGATCTCTATGTGAAATTGGAATGTGATCAGGCATGGAGCCCGGCCCAGAATATGGAAACTTAATACTCACTTCAGGAAAACATTGAGCTTGTCTTGGTCATGGAGTTTGTCATGGACATACCTCATGATGTATTTTACATCAGACAGTATGATTGTTTCTGTAAGCATAGGAATTAAGAACTATTTAGTAAGAGCTATAAACCCATCCATCCATCCATCCATCCATCCATCCATCCATCCATCCATCCATCCATCCATCCATCCATCCATCCATCCATCCATCCATCCATCCATCCATCCAAGTCTGGGTGGCAGGAGCAGCAGTCTAAGTAAAAAGCCCAGAATGTCTCACCTAGGAGGAGTTCACAAGGCATCCTACTCAGATGCCTGAACCACCTTAACTGGCTCCTTTCAATGTGGAGGAGTAGTGGTGGCTCTACTTTGAGTACCTCCTGAATGGCCAAACTTCTCACCATATTACTAAGGGAGAGCCCAGCCTAACATGATTTCCACCATTTGTATCCACAATGTTGTTCTGTCAGTCATTGCCCATAGTTTGTGACTATAGGTGAGGATGGGAAGAAATTTAAATCAGCAGCTTTGATTCCACACTAAGCTCTCTCTTGACCACAATGGACAAATACAACATCTACATTGCTGCAGATGTGAAAGCAGTCTGCTGCCCAATCTCCCAGTTCACTGTCCCCTCACTTGTGAACAGGACCCCAACATAGTTAAACACTTAGTGAAGTCAACAGCATGCATGCAACCCATGCTGGTTGCATGCATGCTGTTGACTTTTAAAATGCAATATTATTACCATAACTTTAACAGCAGCAAGGCAATGAAAAAGTGTTATTGTTCTTGAATGGCCATTGTTTATAGAGAACTGCAAATACCTAAGAATGATCTTGGTTTGCAGCTACGTTGTCGTTTAGCTGGTGGTTGCATTTCGCTGGACTTGTCCTGATGTTCAAACTTTCGCTTTCCTGATTGGAGACTCAAAAATATTATTTTGTTGCCTGGGTTTTGCTGAGGAATGAAATTTATTATTCAAAAAGCTCAACTGAGTTATTTTGTCCAAGCAAAAGCATTGGTGTCTTGAAAATGATTAATATTAGTTGTAATATGTAAAATAACATGTATCTTACCTTCATCACTCGTGGATGGCAAAACCTGAGGATGAATGTAAATTTTTAATGCGTGAAGAATCAGTTCATTACATACCTGAAAGTCAATATAATCCTTACCTGATCTAAATCAGGTGCGTCTTCTTGCTGCTGTTTGCAGAACAGATAAAACACTACTGAGTGCAAAGTAACTGAAACACTATAATCACTATTATGGATCATAGCCAAGTAAAAAGAAAGTTTTTAACGTACAAGAGAAAATAGTAGCAAATCCATAACAATAAATAATTGACAAAAATCTACTATTGTGTTACTCTGTAATTTGCAAATACCATGGTAATTCTAACATAAATTCACATGGATGTATTAATATAAATTAGATTTATCATACCAAATGTAATCATGTGCAAAAACAAAACAAACAAACAAAAAACTCAGAACAATTACCTTTAACTGCTTGAATCTCTTCTTGAACTTTATTCGTGGTCCAGCTTTTGGAATCAGTTTATCTATGAGTTCATCATTAAGTTCATAGAAACTTTCCTCTGTAATTTCTTTATCTGTAATTAATTTAAAGCTTAATAATGCAGAAGTGCAAATAATTTTCAAATTACTACAGAAATACATTTCAGTGAAACAGGTATGGGTACAGCAGTTAAATTTAAGTGCCATTTATCCTCATAGATGGAGTGTAATAATTTGGTTTTATGAGCTGAATACATGTTAATTCTCTTGTATTTTATTTTTCTGTATCTAACTTTCCTCTGTTGATGTAACAGCCTAAAAGGCCCGTGTACTTTTGGGCCAGTCATTTTTCTGTTTTGAATTGAGACGGACTTGGAAGGCCTAGTTTCCATTGTTGACTGAGGCAGGCCATGGAGAAAACTGCTCCTGTCTTAGGTTTATGTGGAAGACTAGTTTTAAGTGTGTGCTCAATTTGTAGGAGATTTCACTTCCCTCCAGACTGAAGTTTGGGCCACAGACCTATTTTTTGGTTTTTTTTAGTATTTGTTTTCAAAACGGAAAAAACAAATGATCAAAAAGTACACGGACCCTACAAGATGCTGTAGAAAAGCACTTTTTTTTCATTCTGTATAAAATGTACAAATGTGCTAGCATAAATGTAATTGACAAGTATAAACATTCACTGTTTTACTGCAGAACAAAGTTGCAGCATTTATGCCCACACTGATGCTGTTTCAGTGTTCATAAAAGCTACTTTTGGCTGCTCCTTTGCCCACAAGGGGTCGCCACAGCAGGTAGCTCTGCATGTTTGATTCGGTAGTTTTATGCTGCCTCCCCTTCCTCATGTAACCCCCAGAGAGGATTGGAAATAAAACAGTGACCTTTGTGATATGTGGTAACCACTACATCACATCAATATTATATAACATCTGTGCTCATTACCTTCAAATGTATCCATCCACTTTTCCAGATCCCATTCAATCAGTTTCTTACGCACAAAATCATCCATGACCAAAAATTGAAACTGAAAGATAAACTATGTTGATATCTAATCAGACAGTACTACTTGACAAATTAGACCTTTGTGATCAAGTGCTTCTTTAATGCATGGGAAATATTATATATCAGAAACACATTAAATCCATAAACATTGGTATTAAAGATTGCTCACCTTTTGTTTAAGGTAATGCAGAAAAAGGCTGGGATGAAGGTATGAAGTAAGCAGAGAGGCACAGATTGGGAACAGGTGGGAAAAAAATCAGGCAAAAAGCCAAGTCCAAAAACTGTATGGCTCAGAAGGCACGGTTGACTTTTTAGACAGGAGGCAAGTAGAGCTGGAGCTTTATGTATAATAGACAGGTAAGTCCAGTCTGAGTAAAGTGGGTGTAGAGTAAAGCAGGACTGAGAAAAGCAGGAAGAGCTGGTGTTTGTGCACGGCAGATGGGAGTGGCTGTGAGACATGCAACAACAATGACTCAGTGACTATCAGTTTTATTTTGTTTTAAATCAAAAGGGGTTAAAGTTCACAGGTAAAAAAAAAAGAAAAAAAGAAAAAATACAGTTGTATATATACTCAGAGTTTTCTTGTACACTGGAAAACAAAACATATTAAAAGTTGCTTTCAGCTGCTCCCTTATTCACAAGGGTCATCACGGCAGGCAGCTCTGCATGTTTAGGATTTATTTTTACACTGCATGCTGTTCTTAACACAACCTTTAAGGGGATTTGTAACTATTCCCAGGATTGAACCAGGGATCTTTTACTTCTTGGGCAAATGGAAAAATCACGACATTATAGAGCCACTAACATTATACCATATTATTAATATGATTATGGACACAAAATAGTGATAAGATAGCACAGTGGTGTCCTTCTTTCCAAACTAAATTTAGATACATGGATAAAAGCATCACAGTCTTTATTATATGCAGCCACATGACTGACATGTACTGATAACAAAGGAGTAAAATGATGCTGTGTGTTGTGATGAACACTTTTTTTTTTTAATTTGTGTTTTATCAATGTTCAATGATATGTTTAATCCTCAAAAATACTAATAAAAATATCAAGTACAAGAAAGGAAGAGTGGGAATCCTCTGAGAGGTGGACTGACCACTGAGGAAGTTCTCTGCAGCACGCTGCGGTCCGCCCTCCCACAACACATAAGAACCACAACAGATAAACCTGCCGGGGTCCTGGGTCAGTGATCCAGTGTTTCTCAGTTTATAGACCTTTTGAAGTTAGTTTAGTTATTCCCTTTGTGATCCTTGGCACAAAATTCTCTCCTTTCATGTTTTTCCTAGTGAATTAGTTTCCTCCTAGTTCATGCTTGGTTATTCACAGTTTATATTGTTTCATGTATTTTCCTTAAGTATACTTAGTTAGTATACGGATGGTTGTCACAGCAGACTAATGTCATAGTCTGGCTCAAGGGCCATTAGAAATGATGGAGAGACACCAGTTAAACTCAATATCACCCATTTATTTGATCACAAACAATAAGTTAACCCAGTATAAACTCAAACAAACAGGAAAACATGGTGCTGGATACATGGAGGTAAAAACCATCTCGCAGAGCTGAGACAGCCAGCTCTTAAATGCTGCAGTGAGACCGGCCAGGTGCTCCCAGTTGCACTGATTAACACCCCTCCCCCCAACCTGCAAGAAACAGACGAACAAACAGCAGACCCTGGCCAAGGCAGATGGATGGTAAAGTGTGCTCCTGATTTGAGAATTACATCAAAGCAATTGAGAAAAACTGCAGCACATATTTTGAAAAATATCCGCCCCTATCCTAATGAACCACAACTAAAATTATTAAGAAAAACATTTAAGTATAATATTGAAAACTAAAAATATGCTTGAAAAAGTTTAAATATTGAAAATGAAAAAATATGCTTAAAAATGTAATAGTGAGAATAAAAAAATGCTTTAAATGTTAAAATATAGTCATGAAAATGTTAAAATATATCCTTGAATAAAAAACTTAAAATAAAATATGAAAATTAAGAATGTACTTAACATATCTGTGGAACTACACCCTTATCATCGAAACTGCATAATTCCTGGGATAACCACAGACTTCTGCATTTCTCTTGATACATAAAATTAACAAAATCAAAATTAAAACTACACAGAGTTCAAAACAACATTTAAAGACAACAGGAAAAACAACTGATCTTAAAAAAACAAACAAGGTGCTTTATATTGTAATGTAAAGACCCTACAGTAATTACAGAGAAAACCCAACAGTCAAACTGACCCCCTATGAGCAAGAACTTGGTGAAAGTGGGAAGGAAAAACTCTGTTTTAACAGGAAGAAACCTCCTGCAGAACCAGGCTCAGGGAGGGGCAGTCATCTCCTGCAACCGGTTGGGGCTGAGGGGAGAGAGACAGGACAAAACACACTGTGGAAGAGAATCAGAGATTACTAATAACTAATGATTAAATGGAGTGTGGGGTATGAAAAGAATGAAAAGAGGTGAATGAAAAAGAACTCAGAAAATGTGTAATTCTCAGAAATTACAGCAAAGTTGTGACATTCAGCTTTGATGACATATACACTGCTAAAACATAAATAAAAGTAACACTTGGAAATGCTTCAGATCTCAATGGGGAAAAAATTATATTATATTATATTACAGTGATATGGACTGGGTAATATATTGGTAATAAAAGAAGACCATATTTTTTTTATGATAATTATCAACCTACACAAGGCTGAATTCAAAGACACCCCAAAAATCAAAGTGAAAAAATGATACAGCAGGCTCATTCATTTGCTGAAACTTTCTTTAGCAACTCAGAATCGTACTCAGTAGTTTGTATGCTGTGCTGGGAGACACAGCAAAGCTTTTGGCAATGGCACGTATTGATGTGCCATCCTGGTACCTGTGCAACCTCTGCAGCATCCAGGTATCAAGTCATGCTACCAGCAGTAACACTGAGCCTAACCAAATGCAAAACTAGTTTTGAGGTTGTCTCATTGTTGCCCGTCTACTGCACCTGTCGTTAATTTCATTAACACTAAAGCAGCTGAAACTAATTAACCCTCTCTGCTACTTATCTGACCAGATCACTGTCCCAGAAGTTTGACTTCATGCTATAAAAAGCTAATTTGTCATAGATGCAGCTCCTATCATTGGGTAATTAAAAGAAATGCCAATGTCATTAATAACAAAAAGAATTCATAATCAACAAATTACTTATTAATATTTACCCAGCTAGTGAAATTTCTTCATCTGTTATATGGGCTGCTTGCAAGTTTATCATAATGGTTCTTCACCGTTACAAGCTCAGCTGAAACATCTAAAAAGCAAAGAAACAAACAAACACTGCTATAAATAAATGTCATCCCTGCTTTATACTTCTTTCAAAATCATATAGAACTGATTCAGTTTTCATTCTATACGTTTGAGTTTCATTAAATATACAGCGTTTATGTTTAAGTCAAGTTTTATTTTGTACACATAATTTTTTGCAATGCATGTTTATATAGATTTATTTTACTTGATATTTATAATAAGAAACATTTACCTGGGAGTGAGCAGTCATTGGTCTTGAGTGAGAGTTCAATGGATTCCTTCATTGTTTTCCGCAGTGTCTCCAGGATGTGTTTCTAATGTGGCACCAAAAAATTTATTCACTTATCAAAGAATCAGTGAGTCTAATGAGTTCAAGATTATGAAAAACACGACTTAAGATGTGTTAGAGGGCGTTCAGACTGGGAAAAGTACTCACGCCAACACACATTTTGTATTTTCCACTCAAAGAAAAGAAGGTTTCATGTAAATCTTGGACAAAGAAAAAATGTGCAAGACATCATATTCAAATACAAAATATGACAAACCCTCAATACATTCAGCTTGACCAACATGGTGTTTTTTGCCAGCACAAACATGCGCTTATTTGAGTGCACATGCCGCTCAATAGTCTCCCTCATGTTGTTCAGCGTGCCGTCTCCTCTGAATGCTGCTGCCTCTGGAGTAAGACGTGAAACTTCTGTTAGACTTTTTAATGCAGATAAATATAAATGTGGTAAAATAAAAATGTTTTCGTGGAAAGTTATGAATCTTTCATCTTTCTTACTGCTGTAGCTTTCTTCCATAACTTTTTCAATTGTCTCTGTCAGACTGTTGTAAATCTTTTTCTTCTCCTTCCGGATGATTTTGTTGATTTTTGCTTTGATTTTTTCTTCCTTAGAGACAAAACATGAATTATAGATGAACACTGTTTTAAATTACAGTGAGATATACAACCAGTGTTCATTTTTCAGTTTTGCCTCATTTACTGCCTGCTGGTGGACTAATATATAAGAAGTTTCATCTTTTACCTCTGTCTTGAGAAATCTCAGTTGCAGTCCGACATCTTTGTACTTTGTATTCAGAGAATCGGTGTTAAGTGAAAACATGTCGACCGCTCCATTGAATGATCCACATTTTACTTCATTTCTGAAACATGTAAACAACGTGATCTATACTGGCAGAACTGGAAGGCTTGTGCTTCAAAACTGACTTTTATATATGCATTTCATATTCTGTTCATTATAAAGTGTGGTGTAGAATAATTATTCTTACGGAAAGGTCTTTCTGAATTCTTCATCAATGCTGTCCATCAACCATGAAGCTAACATCAGGTTGATGTTTATTTGTTTCCCTTTTTTTGGTTTGTGGACACCCTTGTTCTGAACAACACGCTTCAGGGTCGAGTGAAAAGAGCTGCCGTTCTTTCTCTGAAACAAAGCAGAAAACAGAACATTTTAACACATAATCACATAAAATGCAAAGTCACATGATTTGCTGTAACTATATTATACACACATAATACAAGACGGACTTCAATTTTTTTTCATAGGAACTGATGGATTTTTGAACTCCCTCTCTGAGGCATTTGTCAAAAATCTTATAGGCCTCTTCTGTTGCTTTTGTGACTTGATTAAGTTGATGTTTCATGTTTTTCTCAAGTTCTCCACACACCTCTGCTTTTTTAACAGCCTGAAATAGAAAAAAATAACATTATTTGAAACAATATAACTAAATACTAAAAATCTGTCAGTTTTAAAACCCAGCCTCATAAACAAGCAAAACAAACAAACAAATCAAAAAACAAGAACAAAAATATTTGAGAAAACAGCAAAATTTCAGCTTATGGAACAGGTAGGGAGATTTCTTGGGTTGTATGGACAGAACGTGGACGTTCAGAATTAGGACTTCATCAAATCAAATCAAATCAGGCTTTATTGACCAAGTATGCTCACACATACAAGGAATTTGTTTTTGGCTACACAGATGCTTGCAGTGCACGAAAAAATACAATTAAAACAATCTTATAAAAACATCATCAACTAATGACTGCAGGAAAAATGAATATTGTTGAACCCAACGTGGAATATTGCATTTCCATGAGCTGTAATTTTTCTTAGACAGATGCAATATGCTCCAACATGCTTTCAGGATTAAAAGGAAACACATCATATGAATTTTCCCTTCTAATAAAAATCTCTTCCATTTGATCTAACTTAGTTGAAAATTGTGTTTTCTGTTTTGTTCTTTTTCTGGAATGTTGTAGGAATTTTTTTGTTTGTTTGCTGTTGTGCTTTGCCCCTTCTTTGTACTGTCATCAAGTAACCAATGAAAATCTGTGACCTTGATGACTTGATGTAAACCCTGAAATTTTCATGCACACCTTCTCATTTTCCAGTGAAACTTAACATACTTTACAAAACTTTGTTTTAATAAATATAGCTAAATATTAAATACAGTATGACATACTATATCACAACTGAAGCAAATGAAAAATAGGAGTTTTTTTATTACCACTTACCACTCCTCTGCAGTTGGCCCCTTGAATCAAAGACAGAATCCCGTGAGCTCCAGACACGTAGTTTAAGGTTTCTGAGTGACAGTCGTTGAGATCTTGCAAAGATCCCTGAAGTTTGGGTATTTCTGTTAAAAATGAATTTGAAAACTACAATTTTACAATAAATACTTTAATTTAAATCCAACCAATTCATATTTGCTTCAGTTAAAGCAAACTAAAACAAAATATGCATTTGAGTTATCCATTTTCTATTAGCTACAATGTGGTCATTTAAACAGACTTCACCTACCAGTTTCATCTGGATTTAAGCACTTCTTTTTAAAAAACTCTTTGGAGCTCACTGTGAACACTTTGAAACAGTCATCAGTGAAGTGTTTCTGGGGGAAACAGGATTTAATTTTAAAGCACTTTTACCAATAAAGAGAGTCATGTTAGATAATAGGCCATAAAGCTCACCTTAATTTTGTTTAGCTTGCGGAATTCTTTCCTCACTTCTTCCTTGACTTCTATGTTTCTTTCAACTATACGTTTATGGCACTGAGCTGCTGAACTACAAGAAAAGATATCTGCACATATAATCCTTTGAAAAACAACGTTTTCACAAGACCACAGAGTCACTGAGTACACCTTTGTGCCGGGTTTCCATTAGTACCTACTCAGCATGGGTCAGCTTGACTCAGCGCGATCTTGTTTTGTTTCCATTGCAATTGAGTACCACTTAAGTGTGGGTGGAGTCAATATAGCAGCACGGGCAGTAGTCTCTTGACATTTGTATGCGGCTCAAAACACAACAATAGATGAGATAGAGGTAAGCTAACATAGCTAATCCCACTTTAATATCATCATTATGCATATGTCCCCCGTACAATGTTTTAATGATCTGTTAAGTATTAATCCTATACCGCCGAACATGTTGTAATTGACTCAGTGTATTTCAAAAGTGCCGTCGTTCGTGTACTTCTGGCAACAATTATTGTAATAACCCTATGTTAGTTGTGAAGTGCAGTTTCTCAGCTTTTAGAAACCATTTGAATTTTTCCCATAGGACAAACGGTCACGTAATTACGGTAATTCAAAGTTCCTCTGTGGTGTCTGTACTGCTCTGTTAAACTCTCTATATATGCATATATGGTCTCTTTCCTTAAGGCCTTTATTGATTGTGTAAAAAAAGTAACTTGAGCTTGAACATGAAGGTTTGGCCTCAGCTTTGAAGGAATGCAGAGAGGGCCTCTTGTAGCTCTCTGGCCTTCCATATAAGGGATGACCATATGTTCAGATATAGGATGAAGCTGTTTTCATAGCCATATATGGAAAGGTCGGAATATGGGGGGTTTTGACCACCCCTATATAACCTTTGTTCTGCTCTTTGTTTAGTGAGCTAGGGCGATTGGCAATTTACCCTCTCCCAGGTGGCAAGAAGCGCCTGTTTTGATATTGTCTTTTTTGTAATAAACTTTGTATATGCATTAAGACTTTGTCAGCGAGGATTTTTTCCCAAGACTAAACACATCACTCAAGATGCGGCACCTCCAATCTCATTGTACATCCTGTATAATGACAATAAAGGCATTCTATTCTATTCTATGATCAGCCGTGTTAACCAGCTGTAGGGGCAGGTAAGGGTGCTTCAGTGGCAGTATAGTATCGCCCTGAAACGTGACTTTACTAGGTAAGTAACAACCATAAGTAACAATCAATTGCATTTGATTAATTGATCATTAATAAGTGTGAGCATCTCTATTAAAGCAGAGGTGGCAGCTTGCTGGTCTGGAACAGTCTGTTTTGTGTTAACACAATGCCACAATCGTCCTGTAAGTGGACATCTTGGGAAATTCACCTCAAAGTCAGAATGTGAAATGCTTGAAATATTCTCAGAGTCTACAGGCCTCAGTTAGCATGTTAAATGTTAAGTTTACAAAAAACAATCTGAACTGAATGAGTATGACTTGTTTGGAAGAGTTACCAGGAGAAAAACTCCTCTCTCTAGAAAGAAAATGGCATAGGTTTGCAAAATGGTAATTTGAAATACCTTGAAGTCATTGAATTGACCTTGAACTTCTCTGGTATTTTTGCATTATAATTTACTTACTAATCATCTGAATCTTCAATCTGATCTGACTTAGTGCAGATAAAGTGAATTTGCCGACATTCGCCACCATTTCCAATGAGGCTGCTGGCACTTTGCAGGATGTCCCAGGCTTCTTTTTCTGATGCTGCTCGATTAATCTCAGTTACAATCCACACAATAGAACAATCTTCAACAATCTGAAAGGAGAATAATAACATGAGAGATATGAATAATTAACTGTCAAAGCATCATAGATAACATTGACACACAGTATAGAACAATAAGCAGTAAATGTGAATAAATTACTTGTTTCCACATTTTGTCTCGACTCTTGTTGCGGTCACCATTTCCAGGAAGGTCCACAAGTGTGACATGTTGGAGGAAATCGTTGTTTGGCACCTTGAGAGTCACACACTTCACTAGTGGCCAGTACCACCTCTTTACATCTTTACCATCCGCCTGTTTAGAGTCACTTCTTGTGTATTTGACACATCTTGCAGAGAGTTTGTCAGCCTGCAATAAATAAAGTAAGACAATGCAAGACAGTTTCATTTCTTTTCTCACTACAAGTGTTTTTACAAATGAAAGAATTAGAGAAGCATAAAATATGACTGAAAAGCACTAATTTCAAAAGTTAAACCAATACAATGTAACTACAAAACTACAAAGGTGCAGACAAAATTTGTGGGTGAGTCAAAAATTAGTTTTTAAGTTTAAGTGCCTTGAGGCGACTGTTTGTTGTGATTTGGCAGTATATAAATAAAATAGAGGCAGCATGTGGTGTGGTGGTTAGCACTGCTGCTAGAAGGTCCTGGGTTTGAATCCAGACTCCACACACAAAGGTGTGTGGAGTCTGCATGTTATCCCCATGTTTGCATGGGTTTTCTCTGGGTACACTTTTCTAATAACAATAATAGTTCCAAATTCAGTACAGACACTTGTTATGTGAAGATTCTTGGCCAGGATCAAAACTGACCCGGATATAACTGTGAAGGCATGAAATATGAACAGCATGTAGAGGCTAAACTTGTCCTGATCCTGGGTCCACTGACTCAGAATTTTTGGTTGGGCTTTGATTTGAATGTTGTTTTCCTATTAAGTGCTTCGTTTGTTTCATTTTCTGATTTTTCTGTGTTAGGGGTTATGTTGTTTTTGTGCATTTGCAGCTTAAGCCTTTCTTTGAGTTATGAATGGTTTTGTTATATTTTGATTCCCACGTCCTCCTGTTCTGTTCCTGTGTTCCTGTGTCTGTTTTGTTTCTTATGTCTTAGTCCCTGGTCTTGCGTCTTGCATTTAGTTTCACTTCCCGGTGTTTTCCCTGTGTATTGTGTTTCTGTTTAGTCATGTTTAGGTTCCCTCTGTGTACCAGCCTCCCTATGTGTCAAGTCTGTGTTTGTATCATGTTTGGTTACTTCCAGTCTTATTGTGACAGTCCTATGTTTTGGGTTTAGTTTTGCTCCCCTTGTTTCATCTCTCTAGTCATGTTAAGCTGTGCTTGTCACCTGTTGCTTGTTTCCTGATTGTCTCGCTGTGTATTTATTGTCTGTGTTTCCCCCTTGTCCTTGTTGTTGGTTTTCTGCTGTGTGTGAGTTCTTGTTCATGTTTGGTTCCAGTTCACGTGGGTTATTGTATTTAGTGCTGCTGGCCTCGTCCAGCCACGTTCTGTCTTTTCATTTTTGGCTATTAAAACCTAAGTTTAAATTTACCCTCGCCTATTCAAGTCCTGCATTGAGGTCCTCTACCCTGTTTGCCACAGCGTTTCATGACAAAACTATCCAGTGCAGTGAACAAGTAGACTGCCTTGAAGGGGATAGTTGTTTGTGTAAAGTTGCGTTTTTTTTTTTGGTTTTTTTTTGCATGTACTTGAGGAACCTTTTGATCACCTTTTAATTATGTAAGTTGGAACTTAGTGGGTCAGTTATTGGCTGGCCCACAATTTAAGGTTTCCTACTGAGAGGAAACAAAAAATCCTGTCCTATAAACCAGACCTGGATCAGCTTTGTGATTTGAACCAATTTTTCAAATGTAAACCACATTTACTATTACAGACTAAAAAACAAAGAACATTTTTTTGTTGGTGAACAATGTTCTCATATTTTGATGTACATCTTGTACACTGCTTAGGTTGCAGAGTTGCTAAATTACTGAAGCCCAGGCTGCATGTAAACAATTAAACCTCAGCGCTGTAAATTCATGAGTAGTAAAGAAGTAATAAAAGTTTTTGTCTTACTGATTCACATGTCAAAATCTTCCTTTTGCATTGGAGAAATTCGGGAATTTCTTTGAAATATTTGCTGTCCATGAGGTTTTCAATGGACCTTTGTTTCCATTCTTCCCCATAGAGTGCTGACAGCTTTTCAGTAATGTCACGATAATCATCATCAACTTCAATTATACGGTTTTCATTATCCCCAAGAATCTGCTGCCATGGCCACAACTCATCTTTCCACTCCTTTAAAAAAAAAAAAAAAACACACTTTTCAGTTTTATTGAAGGATGTATAACCAGCATAATAAAAAATATTTTTGCAGCTAAACCAATTTTACCTCTGTTGTGATGAACTCAATGTCTGCCTCGTAGTTAGAGCTGTGCATGTTAGCCTCCACTTTTATCATGACTGAGGTGCATGCACTGACGCTTCCAGAGGGCAAAAGATTCCTCTCTTCAATGATGGCATTTATCAGAGAACTTTTTCCAGCTCCAGTTTTACCAAAGACACCAACCAGCTCCCTCTTGTCTGTCTTCAAATCACTGATTTTTTTCCTGTATGAGTTATGGATTCACTGATTCAACCATGAAAATGTGTAGCAAAAGACTATGAGCAGATTTTGAGCACAATTTAAAAATGGTACATTCAATGTTTCTAAATGTTTCTAGACTTTTTGTATGTGGAAAGTCATATGGACTGAACAAATAATCACCAGTTTTCAATTTTATATAGTTTTAGATGCAGCAGAGAGCTGATCTAAATATGTGAATTTAGCAGCTAAAGAGCCACATTTTTACCTCAGAAACTGATGGATATGAGAAACAGTAAACAAAAGGAGTTCATAAAATGCAGACTCACCAGAAACTCACATGAATAAAAGTCACACAGGATTGGATTTAATTTTAGCTGTAACTGTGTCTAACACTAAAAGCATTGGAAGAATTAATTTTCTGTAATTACTTTTCTATCAGCAGCACGACTTCAAAGTGACTACAAAAGAGCTACTTCACCAGACAGACTCACACCAGAAATATATTGGTGAATATTGGCCCAAAAGGGTTCATGTAGAAAGCAAAAAAGTATGCATTCTGAGTGAACAGTGGTGGCAAACTTAAAAACAACCTCTCTGTGAACTCAATGTGAAATTGGCACATGATCAGGAGTGGAGCCAGGCCCATACAACACAGAATATGGAAACTTAATACTCACTTCAGGAAAACATTGAGCTTGTCCTGGTCATGTAGTCTGGTACGAACTTTTCTCATGATGTCTTTTACATTAGACAGTATGAATGTTTCTGTAAGCAAAGGAATAAAAAACTATTTAGCAGGAGCTCAGTTGCAGTCAGCACCACCCTAACCACACTATACACTGTATAAGTAGACTACTTGTCATGGTCCAGGGTCCTTTTGACCCTGTGTGTTTTGTTTTTGCTTTATTTTGTCTGTTTTGGGTTTGGTTATGTTTTATTTTCTAGTTCCTTGTGTTTCCTTGTGTCAGGTCTGCATCTTTGTTGCTCCATCTGACTTCCTGTTTTATTTTGATAGTCGTCCGGTCCCTGTCTGTTGTGTTCAGTTTTGCTTCCCCTGGTCTCCTCAAGTAATTATTGTCACCTGTGTTACCAGCTGTTTCCACTTCCCTCATTATCCCCTGGTGTATTTAAGTCCTCTGTTTCCTCTGCTTGTTGTCGCGTTGTTGTTGATGTCATGTTGAAGAGCTCGTGTGTTCCTGTCTAGGCTTACTTTGTTTTTGGATTCCACTCTACGTTTGGCTCCCAAGTGGATTTTGTATTTTGTTTTTTGTTCTCCTCAATAAACACTTTTTAGTTATGTCTGTCTCCAGAGTCCTGCAACTGGGTCCATCCCTCCATGTCACACGGCCCACCATGACAGAACGATTGCGGGGTGGCCAGCCACATCCATGTCCTTGCCACCACGGAGTAGCCCAGCCACGTCCATGTCATCACCACCACAGAACGGCCCAGACAGGGCCACATCATCGCCCTAATGTGGGCTGAAGAAGAGGAACCAGCTCCTGCCATTCCTAAGGCTTCCGCTTCTCTGAGGAAGCGGCGCACCCGGCGTCGGCACTCCTCTCCACCATCAGAGACAGCTGTTCCTCTGGACTCTGAGTTCTTGGATTTTGAGCCACCACCACTGTCTTCAGTGTCTGCTGCAGCCGACTGTGGTGGTAGAGGCTGCAGCAGTTTTCAAGCCTCTGTCTCTCCCATGATCAGCTGCAGCAGTGCCTCCACCACAGTCCACTTTGCCTGCAACAGTACCAGAGTCCCAGCTAGCTGTAGAAGCTCCTTTTCAGCCTCAGTTATCTCTAGCAGCTCCCTTTCAGCCTCAGTTAGCTCTAGCAGCTCCCTTTCAGCCTCAGTTAGCTCTAGCAGCTCCCTTTCAGACTCAGTTATCTCTAGCAGCTCCCCTTCAGCCCCAGTTAGCTGCAGCAGCTCTTCAAAGGCCACAATTTCCATCAGCTGCAGCAGCCTCTGAGCCACAGCTGCTGCCGTCTGCTACAGCAGCCTCCGAGCCACAGCTACCTCAGTCAGTGCCCCCACTGTCAGCTGCTTCAGCTTCCCCACAGCCAGTCATGTCAGAGCCTCCGCAGTCAGCTGCAGCAGTTTTAACACCATCTCAGTCAAAACCCCAATCAGAACCCCAGTCACCCTCATCCTCACCACCAAACACACCTAAACACACCTAAACTCCATCCACGCTGGCTCCAGAGGGTCCCGCTCAGATCGAGCCAGAGCCAGAGGGTCCCGCTCAGACCGACAAGTCCACATCCGAGTCCATGTCCGAACTGTGGAATCCTGCTCAGATCGAGCTGCCAGGGGAGCTCTCTCCGCCGCTGCCGCCTCTGTCTGAGGGTCCCTGTGTGGCCCTTTCTGTTTTTTTGCCTCATGCCCTCCATCCTGGCCCTTTCCGTCCACCCTGGTTTGGGGTGCCTGGTTTTGTTTTGTTTTTTGTCTCTGGTTTGGGGGCATACCACCACAGCAGGTACCAACAAGCTTGTGGCTGCAAATGCCTTGCCAATAGAGCTATGGAACATGGTCCATTTGGACTTAATATTCAATTCAATTCAATTTTATTTTTATAATGCCAAATCACATCAAAAAGTCACCTCAAGACACTTTTTATCCCAATATCACATACCTCCCTCAGAATGCTGTTGAAATTCTGCTGGAGGTGGGAACTGAATATCTCAGGGACCAGGGCCTCTGTTAGATATTCCAGTGAACCCTCACAATACATTTGAGCACACCAGAGTTTTTCCAGGATCCTCCCCTGCCAACTGATCCAACTCACCCCAACCAGGTGGTGATCAATTGACAGCTCAGAGAAGTAGCCTACCAGTCCGGCATCGGGGTGGATGATGCCGTCATCTACCTGCTGCACAGATCTCTCTCTTACCTAGAGTGGGCAGGGAACACTGTGAGGGTCATGTTCTTTGACTTCTCCAGTGCTTTCAACACCATCCAACCTGCACTGTTGAGCGGGAAGCTGGAGCGAGCCAGAGTGGACAGGCAGCTGACTGCATGGACCATTGACTACCTCACCAACAGACCACAGTATATGAGGTGCCATGACTGTGTGTCTGATGTGGTAGTCTGCAGCATGGGGGCGCCTCAAGGCATGGTCCTCTCACCCTTTCTGTTCAGTCTGTACACTTCAGGCTTCAGGTACAACTCAGAACACTGCCACCTACAGAAGTTCTGAGATGATACGGCCATCATCGGATGCGTATCAGATGGGAATGATGAGGAATACGGGGGAGTCATCAGTGACTTTGTTGGCTGGTGTGAGACCAATGCTCTCCAAATCAACGGCAACAAGATGAAGGAGATGGTCACAGACTTCAGGAGGAAGTCACCCCCGACAGCACCAGTGAACATCCAGGGAAAGGACATTGAGACAGTGGTCTCTTACAAGTACCTGGGTGTTCACCTCAATAACAAGCTGGACTGGACTACAAACACAGATGTCCCGTATAAGAAGGGCCAGAGTCAACTCCACCTACTGAGGAGACTGAGGTCCTTCAGTTTCTGCAGGACTCCGTTAAAGACTTTTTATGACTCAGTGGTACCATCTGCCCTTTTCTACGCAGTGGTCTGCTAGGGGGGTGGATACACTGTGCTGGGATGTCCTCTGGAGTCTGTGATGGTGGTGGGTGAGAGGAGGATGTTAGCAAAGCTGACATCCATCATGGACAACCCCCATCATCCCCTGCATGAGACCGTGGGTGCACAGAGCAGCTCCTTCAGTCAGAGACTGAAACATCCTCACTGCAGGAAGGAGCGCTTTCGCAGGTCAACAGCAGTTAGACAGTACAACACACCATGATGTCATGAGTCACTTGGACACTTTACCTCCACTGCCATCACTTTATCCATACAGTACATATACATCTTATTTATTACACTCTCACCCATACAATGCATACTGTGTATGCTGTGCACTTTACCGGCTACAAATGTATGTAGTGTTTTGATATCTGTATATAGTGCTTTGATGTATATGTATGTACAGTGGCTTGCAAAAGTATTCATACCCCTTGAACTTTTCCATATTTTGTCACATTACAACCACAAACATAAATATATTTCACTGGAATTTAATGTGAAAGACCAACACAAAGTGGTATACAATTGTGAAGTGGAAAGAAAATTATACATGATTCAAAACATTTTTTACAAATAAAAAACTGAAAAGTGCAGTGTGCAAAAGTATTCAGACCCCTTTCTCTGAGTGCAACCAATTGCATTCAGAAGTTGCCTGATGACTGCTAAAAAGAGTCCACCTGTGTGTAATCTAATCTCAGTACAAATACAGCTGCTCTGTGACGGCCTCAGAGGTTGGTTCAGAGAATATTGGGGAGTAAACAGCATCATGAAGTCCAAAGAACACAGCAGACAGGTCAGGAATAAGGTTATGGAGAAGTTTAAAGCAGGCTTAGGCTATAAAAAGATTTCCCAAGCTTAGAACATCTCACGGAGCACTGTTCAATCCATTATCTGGAAATGGAAAGAGTATGGCACAACTGTAAACCTACCAAGACAAGGCCGTCCACCTAAACTCACAGGCTGAACAAGGAGAGCATTGATCAGAGATGCAGCCAAGAGGCCCATGGTGACTCTGGATGAAATGCAGAGATCCACAGCTCAGGTGGGGGAATCTGTCCACAGGACATTTATTAGTCTTGCACTGCACAAATGTGGTCTTTATAGAAGAGTGGCAAGAAGAAAGCCATTGTTAAAAGAAAACCATAAAAAGTCCCGTTTGCAGTTTGCCAGAAGCCATGTTGGGGACACAGTAAACATGTGGAACAAGGTGCTTTGGTCAGATGAGACCAAAATTGAACTTTTTCGCCAAAATGCAAAACGCTATGTGTGGCGGAGAATTAACACTGCACATCACTCTGAACACACCATCCCCACTGTCAAATATGGTGGTGGCAGCATCATGCTCTGGGCTGCTTCTCTTCAGCAGGGACAGGGAAGTTGGTCAGAGTTGATGGGAAGATGGATGGAGCCAAATAAGCCTAATCTGACTGAGCTTGAGCTGTTTTGCAAAGAAGAATGCGCAAAAATTTCAGTCACTAGATGTGCACAGCTGGTGCAGACATACCCTAAAAGACTTTCAGCTGTAATTGCAACAAAAGGTGGTTCCACAATGTATTGACTCAGGGGGGCAGAATACTTTTGCACACTGCACTTTTCAGTTTTTCCATCCATCCATCCATCCATTCTCTTCCACTTATCCGGGGCCGGGTCGCGGTGGCAGGAGCCTAAGCAGAGAAGCCCAGGCTTCCCTCTCCCCAGCCACCTCCTCCATCTCATCCGGAGGGACCCCAAGGCATTCCCAGGCCAGCTGAGAGATATAATCTCCCCAGTGTGTCCTGGGTCTACCATGGGGCCTCCTCCCGATGGGACATGCCTGGAACACCTCACCCAAGAGGCGCCCAGGAGGCATCTGCTGCTTGTATTCACGATCTTATTCTTTTGGTCACTACCCAAAGCTCGTGACCATAGGTGAGGGTAGGAACGTAGATCGACCAGTAAATCGAGAGCTTCGCTTTTACAGTAAGCTCCCTCTTCACCACGACAGACCGGTGCAGCATCCGCATCACTGCAGAAGCAGCCCCGATTCGTCTGTCGATCTCCCGCTCCCTTCTCCCGTCACTCGTGAACAAGACCCCGAGATACTTGAACTCCTCCACTTGGGGCAAGAACTCGTTCCTGAGCCGGAGAGGGCACTCCACCCTTTTCCGGCTGAGGACCATGGCCTCAGACGTAGAGGTGCTGATTCTCATGCTGGCCACTTCACACTCGGCTGCGAACTGTTCCACTGCGAGCTGGAGGCCACCCCCTGATGAAGCCAACAGGACCGCATCATCTGCAAAGAGCAGAGATGAGACTCTGAGGCCACCAAGGAAGAAGCCTTCCGCCACCTGGCTATGCCTAGAAATTCTGTCCATAAAAATTATGAACAGAATCGGTGACAAAGGGCAGCCCTGATGGAGTCCGACACCCACAGGAAACGAATCCGATTTATTACCGGCTATACGGACCAAGCTCTCACTGCGGTTGTACAGAGACTGAATGGCCCGCAACAATGGGCCAGACACCCCATACTCCCGCAGGACCTCCCAAAGGATACCCCGAGGGACAAGATCGAATGCCTTCTCCAAGTCCACAAAGCACATGTAGACTGGTTGTGCCAACTGCCACGCACACTCAAATATCCTTGAGAGGATAAAGAGCTAGTCCAGCGACCAGGACGAAAACCGTATTGTTCCTCCTGGATCCGTGGTTCAACTAACAGACGGACCCTCCTTTCCAGCACCCTGGCATAGACCTTACCGGGGAGGCTGAGGAGTGTGATCCCCCAAAAGTTGGAGCACACCCTTTGGTCTCCCTTCTTAAAGATGGGGACCACCACTCCGGTCTGCCAATCCAATGGCACTGCCCCAGATCTCCACGCGATGTTGCAGAGGTGTGTCAACCAAGACAGCCCTACAACATCCAGAGCCTTCAGGAACTCAGGGCAAATCTCGTCCACCCCAGGGGCCCTCCCACCAAGGAGTTGTTTAACTGCCTCAGCGACCTCACCCCCAGTGATGGTCAAGTCATCTCCCTCGTCCCCAGACTCTGCTTCCACTACAGAAGGCGTGTCAGTGGGATTCAGGAGGTCCTCAAAGTATTCCTTCCACCACCCGACTATAGCCTCAGTTGAAGTCAGCAGCACCCCACCCGCACTATAAACCGTATCAGTGGAGCACTGCTTTCCTCTCCTGAGTCGCCTGACGGTTTGCCAGAATCGCTTCGGTGCTGTCTGAAAGTCTTTTTCCATAGCCTCACCGAACTCCTCCCACACCCGAGTTTTTGCTTCGGCCACTGCCCGAGCTGCATTCCGCTTTGCCTGCCGATACCTGTCAGCTGCCTCCAGAGTCCCACAGGCTAACCAAGCCCGATAGGACTCTTTCTTCAGCTTGATGGCTCCCTTCACCTCCGGTGACCACCATCTGGTTCGGGGGTTACCACCACGACAGGCACCAACCACCCTCAGAATGCTGTCGGAATGCTGTTGAAGTTCTGCCGGAGGTGGGAGTTGAAAATCTCCTGGACTGGGGCTTCTGCCAGGCGTTCCCGGCGCACCCTCACAATACGTTTAGGTGCACCAGGTCTGTCCAGCATCTTCCCCCACCACCTGATCCAACTCACCACCAGGTGGTGATCAGTTGACAGCTCAGCTCCTCTCTTCACCCGAGTGTCCAGAACATACGGCCGCAGATCTGATGATACGATTACAAAATCGATCATCGACCTGCGACCTAGGGTGTCCTGGTGCCATGTGCACTTATGGACATCCTTATGTTTGAACATGGTGTTCGTTATGGACAAACTGTGGTTTGCACAGAAGTCCAATAACAAAACACCATTCGGGTTCAGATCGGGCAGGCCATTCCTTCCAATCACGCCCCTCCAGGTCTCACTGTAATTGCCCACGTGAGCGTTAAAGTCTCCCAGCAAGACTATGGAGTCACCAGATGGAGCACTTTCCAGCACCCCGCCCAACGACTCCAAAAAGGGTGGGTACTCTGAACTGTCATTCGGCGCATAAGCGCAAACAACAGTCAGGGCCTGTTTCCCAGCTCGAAGGCGCAGGGAAACAAGCCTCTCGTCCACCGGTGAAAACTCCAACATACAGGCAGCATGCCGGGGGATACAAAAGCACCCACCCCAGCTCGCCGCCCCTCACCGAGGGCAACTCCAGGCTGGAACAGAGTCCAGCCCTTCTCCAGGAGACTGGTTCCAGAGCCCAGGCCATGCGTTGATGTGAGCCCAACTATATCTAGCTGGTATCTCTCAGCCTCACGCACTAGCTCAGGCTCCTTCTCCACCAGAGAGGTGACATTCCATGTCCCAATAGCCAGTCTCGATAGTCGGGGATCTGTCCGCCAGGGTCTCTGCCCTCGGCCACTGCCGGACACACACTGCACCCGACCCCTACGATGCCTCCTGCGGGTGGTGGGCCTACAGGAGGGCGGGCCCACGTAACCTCTTCGGGCTGCGCTCGGCCGTTCACCACGGGCTAATGCCCGGCCACCAGACGCTCTCCCTCGAGCTCCCTCCCCAGACCTGGCTCCAGGGTGGGGCCCCAGTAACCCTATCCTGGGCAGGGTAAACTGTTCCCTTGCTGTTACAAACACAGGGGAAACCCTCCAGTTTTTTATTTGTAAAAAAATGTTTTGAATCATGTATAATTTTCTTTCCACTTCACAATTGTACAGTATACCACTTTGTGTTGGTCTTTCACATTAAATTCCAGTGAAATATATTTATGCTTGTGGTTGTAATGTGACAAAATATGGAAAAGTTCAAGGGGTATGAATACTTTTGCAAGCCACTGTATATGTATATTGATATATATTTTATGTATATTGTGTTTTCTATTCTGTTTTATTTCATTTGTTTTATTCATCCTTTCATTCTTCTCTGTACTTCAGCTGCTGTAATGCATGAAGATAAGATAAGATAAGAAGACTTTGTCATTATATGTAAACATATAATGAAATTTACGTTCCAGAACACCCATCCAAGAGAATACAAACAACATAAACAAACAGGGGGGACAGATGTCTGAGGTCATGCAGCCATTTTACCGGCACCACCGTTAGCAGGAAAACATAAAGCGATACACTGGGAGAGGTAGGTTCAAAAAAATCATCTTGTACTGTGTTCATTATGAACACCTTACGAGTTTCCAAAAAAACACCTCAGCAAAGCAGTAGCACATTTAAAGCCTGTAGAGCACTAGGGTGGGTAGGGGAGGGGCTGCCAGCGGAGACGAGCAGGATACTGTGATGGCCACACAGCTTCCAGACTAGCAGTTCATGATAATGTTCATGATAAGATGGTACAGTCAGCCTTGGTTGCCAGGATACCAGTTCATACAGGTCACAACACACCGCGGGGGCAAAGAGCATCTGTTTACATAATATCTCCAAGAAGCGATTTAGATAGACAGACATCCAAGGCCACCTGGGAGCCAAATTCCAAATACTGCAATTGTTTTGGTTCAGGCCGTCATAACTATTTGCTGACAGACCTTACAGTTTTCTGGTTACCTCTCAAAGTCCAATAATCTGAATTTGGTTCTACTCCGCCACGCAGAACAGACACTCCAACACTCCTCCAGATGTAATCCATTTCGATTCAGCTCTACTGAGTCTGATTGAGTTTGTACTGTTTTTGCATCCCTCATAAACAGCCTTACTAGGGCCTGAACAGCTGCCCAGAAACCAGATATCCCCAGGTCCAATTCGGGAAAAAATCCTGGTATCAATATATATGCCAAGTCCACACAGTGCAGCCAGGAACGTTATCTTCCATCCCCACGGGAATCCATAACATAGCAAGCCGGGTGTGTATTCGGACCAGAGGAAAGAGGGTTCCCCTTCTCCCAATCCCCTCGTGATGAGAATTTAATCATCAATAGTGTTGAGAGACCAGCTGACCAGATCCATAATTTAATTTCCAGTTCAGGGATGTGTAAAGGGTCGCTCTAAGCAGCGAAGCAGCAAAAAGCAGGGGTAGATAGGGAAGGCTGGGGAGAAGAGAAACATGCGTCCGTCTGCACCGAGAGCAGGAAGAAAAAAAAATTTCCCTATCGTGGGATAATTAAAGTTTTGTCTTATCTTAAAGTACTCAGTATGGGGGGTTTAGTAGAGCAAAGTAGAAGTAGTACAGCAGTGCAATATGAACTCAGACCAGGGGGTTCAGTAGTGAATTACAAAATTAGGGTGTCCTGGTGCCACATGCACTTGTGAACACCCTCATGCTCGAACATGGTATTTGTCATGGACAAACTGTTGTTGACACAGAAGTCCAGGAATAGAACAACACTTGGGTTTCAATCAAGCAGGCCATTCTTCTAAATTAGACCCCTCCAGATCTCACGGTCATTGCCCCATGAGTGTTGAAATCCCCTAGTAGCAAAATCAAGTGCCTAATGGGGAGGAAGGAGGCCTACTCACCCACCTGCACCCCTACCCCATGACTTCAAAAAGCTCTCAACTGTTGTTAGACGCATTACTCCAAATGACAGTCAGGACCCATTCCCCAACTCGAAAGCATGGGGAAACAACCTTCCCATCAATTGGTGAAACCCCCTAATGTACAGGGAATGAATCAGGCAGATACAAGTACACCTACCTCTGCCTGCCGCCTTTCGCTTAGGGCAGCTCCAATTTGGACCAGAACAAAGCCCCTCTGCAGGTGACTGGTTTGCACTGAGATTATCCAGACTATATGTAACCAGTCTTTTCTACCCTCATTCACTAACTCAGGCTTCTTACCCTCCAATTTAATCAGTCAGTGCAAAATGTCATATAAAAAAACAAAGATAAATGTGTGAATACAGTGTATCATGCACATAATTTTTCCCTTGAATTAAAATTTAATTAGCAAACTAATAGAAAAAATATTTTGAACAGGGAAAAGTGAAATTATTGTTGAATGGCCATTGTTTATAGAGAAATATAAATACCTGAGAATGGTCTTGGTTTAGAGCTACATCGTCGTTTAGGTGATGGTTGCTGTTTGCTGGACTTGTCCTGATTTTCAAACTTTCTCTTCCCTGATTGGATAAAAAAAGACTCAAAAATATTATTTTGTTGCCTGGGCTTTGCTCAGGTGAAATTTAATATTCAGTAAGCTCAACAGAGTTATTCTGTCCAATCAAAATTGTTGATGTCTTGAAAATAATAAGAACTTAGATTCATATAGCGCCTTTCAAGAAACCCAAGGCTGCTGCACAGAGATTTTAAATAAACAAAAGTAAATAAATAAAAGATAAGTAAATAAATAAATAAACTAGAGATTAAAGGCCTCTTTAAAGGTTAAATATTAAAGGTGAATTTTCAAGAGTTTCTTAAGAGTCCAGTGATGGGGCATTGCGAAGCTCAGAAGGGAGAGAGTTCCAGAGGGTGGGGGCTGCCACAGTGAAGACATGTCCCCAGAGGTTTGGAGGTTGGTGCGTGGGACAGAAAGCAGACCCATGGCTCAAGACTGCAGTGTCAGAGACTTGTTTGTATGGGCAAAGGACGTCAGACAAATACTGAGGAGCCAGTGCAGTGAGGGATTTATAAATGAGAAGAAAGATCTTGTAAGTAATGCGTGACTTTACAGGGATCCACTGGAGATTAATAAGGGTGGGGGTATATGCTGCCAGAGCTTTGTGCATGTTAAAAGCCTGGCAGCTGAGTTCTGGCCATATTGGAGCCTGTCCAGGGCTTTGCTGGAGATACCGAATGAGACCCCATGGTGAAATGGAAGAACCATCCATGTCAAACAGTAGATGTGCAAACTTCTGGAATAGGCCTTTGGGGCCCACAAATAAGAGCTCTTTTTTATTACTGTTAAGTTTGAGTGGATTAAATAACGTCCAGGTTTCGATGTCATGCAAACACTTGATGTGTGATTTAGGAGGGTTTGGTACTGAGATAGAATTGTGTGTCTTCAGCATAGAAATGAAAGCAGAGCCTATGGCAGTGGAAGATCTGATCAAGGGGCAGCATGTAGATAGGGAAGAGCAGGGCATCAAACACAGAACCTTAAGGCACACCGTGGTTAACTGGAGCAGAGGTGGAGCGGGAGCCTCCCACAGTAACAAACTGTGTTTGGTTGGAAAGGTAGGACTGACTCCAGGGGAATACAGTTCCAGAGAGACTGAGGTAGACCCAAAAGAAGGATGGTATGAGAAATGCTGTCAAAGGCTGAAGAAAGGTCCAGGAGGAGGAGAATGCTGATGTGGCCAGAGTCAGTGGCAATAGGAAGTTATTTTAATAAGAGGATTCTCTGTGCTGTGGTGAGCTCTGATGCCAGATTGTAAAGGTTCATAGAGGTCATGGTTAGATACAGGTTGCTAGACTTGGGTGGCCACAGCTCTTTCCAAGATTTTACTCAATAATGTAAGGTTGGAGATAGGTCGTTAATTGTTAAAGCCATCAGGGTCAAGATCTGGCTTCTTAAGAATTGGAGTCACTAAGGCAGTTTTTTAAAGCTGGAGGGTACCACTCCTGACTCCAGAGAAGAATTGATGATGTCAACTATAAGGGATCACACAGCAGGTACACATGTCCTGACCAAGGTTGTCTGCTTGGGGTCCAAGGTGCAGGTGGAGGCTTTAGCTTGAGAGATCCACTTTGTGACCTGGGAGGAAATTACAGGGGAAAAGAAGGAGAAGGAACACTGAGATCGATGAGGACCGGGGGGATGAAATCCTGCACTGGATGTGCAGGTGCCAGGAGGTGCTGATGGATAGAGCTTTAGAGTTTTCTTGGAAAACATCCAAGAACCCATGGCAGAGGTCACGGGTGCTTGAAGGATGAGGTGGATCAGTGGGGCGAAATAGCCGGTTGATGGTATAGAACAGCAATCTGCTGTTGGTGGATGAGGGAGGAGTAAATAGGAGTCTTAGCCTGGGAAATAGCAGCTTTATAGGACCTCACGTGATCTGTGAGGCCACATCTTTTGTCGAGCCTCTTAAGTCAGCAGCCAGCAGTCTTCAGAGCACAGAATTCCACCATGATCCATTGAAAATACTGATTAATATTAGTTGTAATATGTAAGATAACATATATCTTACCTTCCTCACTTGTGGATGGGAAAACCTGCAGATGAATATAAATATTTAATATTTGAAAAATCAGTTCATTACATATCTGAAAGTCAGTATAATTTTTACCTGATCTAAATCAGGTGCTTCCTCTTGCTCATGTTTGCAGAACAGATAAAACACTACTGAGTGCAAAGTAACTGAAACTCTATAATCACTATTATGGCTCATAGCCAAATAAAATTAAACTGTTTTTAACTTACTTGAGCAGAACAATGAACTGTTTCCTGATTTGCGTGTTGTTTTTCCTAGCACAAAGAAAATAATAGCAAATCCATAACAGTGACTAATTTATAAAAGTCCAGTAAATGCTATTGTTTTAATGTGTAATTCGGAAATACCATGGTAATTCTAACACAAATTCACATATATAACTAAATGTTACAATATGCAAAATAACTTCAGAACAATTACCTTTAACTGCTTGAGTCTCTTCTTGAATTTTAATCCTGGTCCAATTTTTGGAATCAGTTTATCTATGAGTTCATCGTTAAGTTCATAGAAACTTTCCTCTGTAATTTCTTCATCTGTAATTAAATATTTAATAATGCAGAAGTGCAAATAATTTTCAAATTACTACAGAAATATATTTCATGAAAGACAGTCAAACAGGTACAGCAGTTACATTTAAGTGCCATTTATAATCATAGAGGGAGTGTAACATCTTGGGTTTATGAGCTGAATACATGTAAATTCTCTTGTATTTTTCTGTATCTAACTTTCCTCTGTTGATGTAACAGCCTACAAGATGCTGCAGAAAAGCACTTTTGTTTTGTACAAATGTGTTACCATAAATATATTACATTACTACTTTAGTACAGTAGTAGTACTGAACTGCGGCAGAACAAAGTTGCAGCATTTATGTCTGCACTGATGCTGTTTCAGTGTTCATAAAAGCTATTTTTGCTGCTCCTTTGCCCACAAGGGGTCACCACAGCAGGTAGCTCTGCATGTTTGATTTGGTAGTTTTATGCTGTCTCTCCTTCCTCATGCAACCCCAAAGGGGATTGGAAACAAAACAGAGACCTTTGTAGTGGTTAATGTGTTAACCACTACATCACATCAATATTGTATAACATCTGTGCTCATCAGTGATGTATGATAATACTTTACCTTCAAATTTATCCTTCCACTTTTTCAGATCCCATTCAATCAATTTCTTCCGTACAAAATCATCCATGACCAAGAATTGAAACTGAAAGATAAACTATGATAATATGTAATCAGACAGTACTACTTGACAAATTAGACCTTTGTGATCAACTGCTTCTTAAATGCATGGGAAATATTATATAATCAGAAACACGATTGCTCACCTTTTGTTGAAGGTAGTGCAGAAAAAGGCTGGGATGAAGATATGAAGTAAGCAGGGATGCACAAATTGGGAGCAGGTGGGAAAAAAATCAGGCAAAAAGCCAAGTCCAAAAACTGTATGGCTCAGATATCACAGTTGACTTTTATGGCAGAAGGCAAGAAGAGCTGGATCTTTATGTATAATAGACAGATAAGTCCAGTCTGAGCTAAGTGTGTTTAGGGTAAAGCAGGACGGAGAAAAGCAGGAAGAGGTGGTGTTTGTGCACGGCAGATGGGAGTGGCTGTGAGATATGCAACAACAATGACTTAGTGACCATCGGTTTTGTATCCTGTTCAGGGGGCTGGAGCCTCTCCCAGCTGACACAGGGCAAGAAGAGGTAGGGTTCACCCTGTACAGGTCTCAGCCTGTCACAGGGCCAACACAGAGAGACGGACAACTCACATTCACACCTATGGGCAATTTAGAGTCACCAGTTAACCTTAACACCATTAACTGCATGGCTTTGGACTGTGGGAGGAAACCAGAGTCCCGGGAGAAACACCATGCAGCCATGGGGAGAACATGCAAACTCCACCTAGGACCTTCTTGCTGCGAGGCAACAGTGCTAACCACCATGCTAAAACAAAAAATACAGTTAATATATATACTCAAAGTTTTCTTGTACACTGCAAAACAAAATATATAAAAAAACAAAAAACATGTGATATATGTATAGCAGGCAGCTCTGCATGTTTGAAGCCACATTGGAAAAGCTGCAAGCAGTGCCAGTGATCCGAGTGTTGTTTTTTTTATGTCTGAGTGTTGGGCCACTGACTTTTTTTAAAGTAACTTTTTTTAAATAAAGCTTTTAGTTGTGATAATTGTGTATTCATATATTAAACTTAAATCCTTGTGAACTGAATGCATGCCTACGGCTTATTCCTTCTATTAAAGTGGTGTGTGTCGGGTACAGCGTCAGTTGGGTCGGTGGTGCATTGATTGCAAGGTGAGCATTCCGTGGGTCACAGTAATAACAAAAATATGACCACATGCGTAACTACCTGAATTAATTTTTATATAACTAAACAGTACTTTCTGGCAAATTCCAGCCTGGTCTTTCTTTTCATCTTGCAAATTAGTTGTTTCCATTTTATGGTGAACCCTCTGTACTTCTGTGAACAGTAGATTGTGATACTTTTACTTTTGCCCTCTGGAGGTTGTTGCTGATTTTAGGATCTCCCCTGCCCCTGGGGTGTGCAGCACATCCCTTCAAGCAATCTGCAGGTCGAGACACAGATTGGTGGACAGACCCAAAGTTAATGGCTGTACGTGCATCAGAGCCATGCAGCCCTGCAGCACAGAGTGTTACTTTATTACACTGTAACAGTACCATGTGTTTTGCTGCCCCAAGTCTGCTGCCTGGGAAGAATGCATACTTACAGTAATGTAAAGTTTTATGTGGTCAGAAAAAAAACAGCAAGCTTGCACACTTTTGCATGGACCCTCATGCTAACCGTCTGACTGAATTTATGTTACTGGGACCCTGGTGGACCCTAGTGGACTCGTAGATGCAGTCCATCCATTGTTCAGTCTTATTGGAGCCTTCACAGATATGCAAGGGTGCACTAATGCAGACTTTTGAACTGATTTGTTTTTAATGTTCCATTTTAACACTTCTTTATTTAGTCTATATCATGAACTGCAAATGATTTTATAAATGTGCTTAAACCATTTTGCCCCCCACAGTAATTCTTGTTTCTGGAGCTGAAAGGTAAGGTGCATAAGTACAAAAACAGAACTTTTATAAAATCACATTTCATGTCCTAGTTACTGAGTTTTCTAGCTACCTCTTTAAACTGTGAACAAAAGTGTATCTATCACAGCATTTCAATACACACGTTAAGGATATAAGAGACACGAAACATTTGCAATATTTTGGGATTAATTTTATTTGACTGTTAATTTAAAATCCAAAGGGGGTCTGTGCATGTGTTTGATTTATGAAAGACAAAAGCTGCTACAAGTGTTTTATCTATTTATTTTTAATGGATTGATTTTGTGTGTGTGTTCCTCTTTTATCATTACAGTATTTGTTTTATAATGAGTGTGTGTTGTTCTGTCAACCTTTTATGTATTCATAAAATAAATTATAATTTCAAACTACACAAATCAATATTTTATAATGCTTTACTGTGTTCTGTTCACTTCAGGCTTGGCAAAAATCTCACAAACAGCCAGAGTTAACTAATAACCTGGAGTATGTTTGTATTAGTAGAGTTTCGTCTTTCTTGAACACAAACAAGTCTGCAAAAGATTGAGAAAAACCTCTTTTATCATCTGTAATGTTGTCACTTGTCATTTCATAGCTGAACAACAATCTTGAAAGGATGAGCAAACCTATAAGCAGCTTTGTACCTGCCATTCAAAACATCATAGAAGCAAATTTACTATGAAATGGTGAATAGCAGATATGATTCAGCATCAGGGTTTGTTTTTTAAATAAATTATCACAATTCAATTCAATTCAATTCAATTTTATTTATATAGCGCCGAATCACAACAAACTGTCGCCTCAAGGCGCTTTGTATTGTGGGTAAAGACCCTACAATAATACAGAGAAAACCCAACAGTCAAAACGACCCCCTATGAGCAGCACTTGGCGACAGTGGAAAGGAAAAACTCCCTTTTAACAGGAAGAAACCTCCAGCAGAACCAGGCTCAGGGAGGGGCAGTCATCTGCCACGACCGGTTGGGCTGAGGGGAGAGAAAGACATGCTGTGGAAGAGAGCCAGAGATTAATATCAATTAATGATTAAATGCAGAGTGGAGTATAAACAAAGTAAATAAGGTGAATGAGAAGAAACAATGAATTGCAACAGTTAAAAGTAATTCCTGAAATTAAGTTAACTTAAATAGTACCAACTTTAAATATTTTAACTTCGGTTCCTCGGTCATCCCATCTGACAGAGTATTTATAGCTGTACTTCCAAATGCTTTGCTGTTTTTGCTAAAAACATTATTGCTGCCATCTCGCACCTAATTCTTTTCTGACTACTTTATAAGCACAATAAAGTTTGTTTTTGTTTTTTCCCCCCAAAGTAGGACTCAGAGTCAAACAGAAAGATGCCTATTGAAAAAAACTCTGGTTAAGAGCAGTATTCCCAGACTTATTGTGTAGACCTTAACAGCTTTGTTTACAAGTCAAATGATACATCAAGCATTAAGCGTGTATCTTTTTAAAATTTATTTAACAGAAATTCAAAGAACAAAATAGGCACAATATTAATATTTATTTTGTAGCATTATGTCTGATACATGTGACATATTCAGTAGGGGTGTATCCTCAGACTACTGACATTCTGCCATTTACACTTCCTCTGTGTTTCAAATACACAGTTCTAGGTTGTATAATACACCCTGTGTTCAGAAAGTGGTTTGAATAAACAGGCTGCTTTTGCATGAGCAAAGCTGCACACCCAAAGCAGATAGAATCATGCAAGAAGAGCACACCATGTTTATCTAGATTAAAAATAAACCTTAAACCGTATACCGATCACAGGGTGTTTTTGTTTCTTGTGTTTTTTGTTTTTTTTAATCTCTCTCTGATCCCACTTTTGTAAATATTTTGCTTTCACTGGACCAGTGCTGAGTGAGAGAATCATGCAGTTAAAAACTGCAGCATGTACATATAATTGACAATAATAATCCCACCTGACACATGCTGTTCACAGAATTAGCTTTACACTTCAAGTGTCTTTTTTTTGTTCAGTATGGACCTCAGTTTTCATCCTCCCCATTCAGAAATGACCACCATAAATAAATAAATAAATAAATACAAGAATCAAACAAGGGAAGTGTAAAACTCCCTCATTTCACATTTAAGATACTGACTACTTTACTTGCTTGACCCTGGTGAAAACTTCAAGTCAATGCGCATTTATTTTTTGTTTGTTTGTTTTTTTTTGTTGTTGTTGATTTGGTCTCAGAATCAGAGGTAGAAACAAAGTAACAAAGTACAAATACTTCATTACTGTACTTAAGTAGATTTTTCAGGTATCTGTACTTTACTATTTTTCTGCATACTTTTTACTTTTACTCCCTACATATTTACACAAATATTGGTACATTCTAATCCTTACATTTTCAACACAGGCTTGTTACTTTAGGTTTAACATCTGAGGGAAATGTTTTATTTCCAGTCACTGCGCCGTCAAGCACTGAAACGATCTGAGCCTAAATGGAAGAATAATAACATATATGAGACAATTATCGCATACAAAGAGATTAAAGAGGCAAAATCATATAATTTATGTGTAATTTATAGTGTTATAATCAGGGGTTAAAGTGGACCGGACCGAGTGCAGATGTCCGTAAGTTGTGCTCGCAGTACTTCCAGCATCTTAGCTAGCACTACTGAAGAGGAGCAAAAATAAATGGAGTAACGTGTGCCAGATAATTTTAAATGCAACGTTTCTAAATGCTCAACAAATATCAGCAAATACAAAACGTGTCTGCAGTTTGTCACACAGTCTGTCTGCTAGCTAAAAGAACAGCTGCTGTATTTCAGGGAAAGAAAAGAATGAGCAATAACTTCACTCAGAGATGGAGACAGATGTCAGAAAGAGGACAGGAGAGGAAGAAGAGAGGTTAAATTTAAAGATAAAGACTGCAAAACAAATTGGGATATGCTAACATTGTGTAATTCAAAGATTGCATGAAAATACTGCAGTTTAGTGCAAGATGAATGGGTCAGTTTGCTGTACTGTATTCACAATAAAGCTCTGTGTTGGTGCACAGTGTCTGTGTTCATGGTCAGAGTTACAGGTTACATAAAGTGTAGCAGAGATGAGTTTGAGTCAAAGCTGCTGATGTTTAGATTAGCAGAAACCTCCACCAAAGATCTACTTTTACTTTTTTACTTTGAGAACATGTCAGAGCCTGAACTTTTTCAGTTTTACTTGAGTAAAAAAGTTGAGCCAGTACTTCGACTTTTACCAGAGTATTTTTTTTAACACAAATACTTGTACTTCTACTCTGAGCAGAGATGGTGTTTTTGCCATGACGACAAGGACATGACAACAAGAAGTATGAATCTCTTGTTGAAAAATAGAAACTGAAACTTTTACAAATAAATCCATGACTGTGCCATTTATTTTTTCATACACATAAAATACATCCCACCTTCTGATAAACACAAACTGAGACTCTAAAGACTGAGCCTTAGAACATGTCATTTCCATGTTGTTTTAATATCCAAATTCACATAATGCAAAGCTTCCTGGAAGGTACAAGATAATTTGCTTTCACTGAATAAAGATATTTTTGTCATGTAATGCTGTGTGGCTGGTAGGATTGGATCCCAATGCAGGACTCCAGAAAAGTGACACTGAACTTAAATAACAGCTTTATTTGCTAAATCTTACTAAATAGAAGGCTGAACATAAGCTAGCTGGTTTATAGTCTAGCTGGTTTAAATAGATCTGGCAGTGAGCCAGCTCTGCATAATCAAAGGCAGGAAAAACAAAACTTGAAACCTGAAACTTCAAACACATGGTGCACAAAAGGGGAACTGATGATGAGCACGCAACAAAAGGACAAAAGCAAAATGCAGACAGTAAATACACAGAAGGATAATGAGAGCAGTGGAAACAGCTGGGTAAGAAACAACAAAGGAAGCAAAACCAAACACAATGCACAAAGACAAGGACAAGCAAAATAAAACACGAAGTAACAGGACACGGGAGACAACACACAGACCTGACTAGACATGGGGAAATATAGGGAAGCCTGAACACCTCAATACTACATAGAAAACCAAATAAGGATATCAGGAAAATACAAAAGCATTGCCACTCAAGAAAATAATGAAATTTAGATGCCAAAATACAAAGTAAACATGAGTTGAAAAAGTCCAGCCTAAAACACTGAGTCCTAGACCCAAGACCATGGCAGTTTCGTTGTTTCAGTATTTGTATTATTATTTTATTTATAATATGTAACCAAACTGATGCCTTAAAATTCTCTACAAGTTGAAGTTCTTTAGAACTTTTATCTTTTTGGAAAAATTATTGCAAAACTAAGTTATATTTGTCAAAAATACATTCACATTGTTTTGTGTTGTTGGCTAATATTGGAGTTTAAATCCACTCAATGAAACCATAGAAAAGTTGGAGGGCGACAGAAGTAGTCAGGTCTGAATTAATGATGAAAGAGCAAACCAACAAGAAGAAGGTCTTTGTGAAAAACAAACTGAAAGTAAAAGCTATGATCATGTCATTTACATTGTTTTTACATACAAATCCATCCCATCCGAAGAGTCTAAAATCCTGCCCTCCGCTGTTGTGAGTCAAAACAACCCCCCCCCCCTCCCGGCAGATGTTTTAGTTGATTTGAACACTGCCTGTCTCACAAAGATATCACTGCCCAAATGTTAAATCACTGAGTTAGTTCATAAGTCCTATTGTCCATGGCCATAGTTTTCCTTTGACCTTTATACCATTTGATTTGAACCTGTCCAAGATTATTAGTAGATGCATCTATGGTGTGAAAGCTTGACACAATACAACACAAATAATAAACAAAAAGAAAAATAAATATGAACATGAATGCAAACAAAAATCACAAAGTTATTTCAACAATAAAACAAAACAAAAACCCAGCAAAATTTCACTTTCCTGAAAGGATAGAGACAACATTTCTCATTTCTGAATTGACAGGACCTGGGGTCACACACACACAAAGAACACAAAAGATTCTGTGGCAGAAAAAGTGGAATCTGACCTGTGCATATACAGGGGCTGATGAGGGATTAATTAATTAATTCATTAATTTTTAGCTTTCTTCCCCAGTCTGAGACTTGAAAATAACTTGGTGGCTTTGATACAGGTTTTTTGAGATTGGGATGTCTACATGACTTTGTGTCAGGTGTTTATGTGAGACTGACTCACATGTTCTGTTTTGTTACCTACACCAAGGATGTTGTGTTTTTGGGAGCGCTTGCATGTGTGTGTGTCTCATTCTGAGTGTAAACGTGACAGCTGGAAAGATTTGAATGAATTCTGATAAAACTTTGTTGGGGTATAGAGTGGGGTCATGTTAAGAATCAATTAAAATTGGGCTTGCATCCACCGAGGTCTTCATGGTCAATTTAATGATTTATTGGTCAAAAATTGGCAAAATGCCTTTTAAATTAGAAACTATGATTCTTAGTGTGATGTGTCTATCAAGAGGATGTGGAAGGTGAAGGTAACAGTGGTCCCTGTGGTAATCAGAACACTCGAGGCAGGAGCTCCCAAACTGGGAGAGTGGTTCCAGCAGATTCCAGGAATAACATCTGAGATCTCTGTCTAGAAGAGCGTAATCCCAGGAACAGATCTCTTGATCTCAATCAGGCCACAGCTAAGTATTAAGAGTTCCAGAACAAAGGCCTGGCAGCATGCTGATTTATATCATATGTTTTCCCTGAGCTAACAGTGCATCAGATGCAGTATTTGAGTAAGGGAGTCATGTAGCATATTGTGAAGACCTTCTCCACACCACCTGCCGTTTTGCGTGGCAGCTCTTTCTGCAGAGGAGGTGTCAATTTTCTATACTGACCTAGATACAATGGTTAAAATGTAAATTGTCATAGTGATTGTATATTTTACTAAAACTTCTTTTGTGCTGTTTCTTCTTTTTTTTTTGTTTTTTTTTTTTGTCAGGAGCAGGATTTTGAGTAATTTTGGGTTCCAAAAAAAAAAGAAAAAGTCAAAAACAAAGTTGTTCCCATCGCATATGTGAATATTTTTTCAAGCTTTATTGAACAGTATACTGTAATGAATTATAATGAATATGTTCATACTTTTAGAATTACCACAGCTTAAACAAAAGAAAACAAACAAAAATGTACTAAATAACTGAATGATGTTACTTTCCTGTTGGTTTGCACTGTTAAAAAAATCTCTGCTTTCCTCCCAGGCATTGTAAACCTACTGAGTTTTCATGTAATGAAGTGTGCTATACAAATACAATTGCCATCCTAATGAGCCAAAATGACACTAATAAAAGCATTTAAAAATAATATTGAAAAAAAAAAAAAACGTGCATAGACTCCTAATGAAGAAATAAATAAATCCAACCCAACCCAAGACTTTTCCATTTTTCTCCTCCAGCATTTGTCTGCCTCATGATTCGAATCATTAAAATGTCTTATAGAAAAAGAAATCTACAGTTGCTTCACAAAATCAAGCTCCACCAAAACAACATTTAATGAGTGCACAGAAAACACACTTGAAACCAAATCAGAAGGCTTTTTGTTTTTAATCAGCATTTTCTCTGGGATGTCCTGTTTCTGCCCACTCAGCAAATCTGAAACATCCAGGAAAGAGATAAACAGCAAAGTTGTGACACTGAACAATGATGGGAGAGAATATAATTTCTTTACATTTGTCACATTGTTACATTTAAAATGCTTTTAACCTCCCTCACACTACAAGAATATAAAATGCTTTAATTAGTTTAAATTTTGAGTTGCATTTTCTGTAAAATGGACTCAGTGCAGCCTCTGAGCTCATCAAAATAAATGTTAATATTAAAAACAAAAACTATCCATAACGACACTAATGATGAGAGTCATGACATTTTAATTACCCAGTTAGTGATATTTCTTCTTCTGGGCTGCTTACAAGCTCATCATCGTGATTCTTCACCTTCTGAAGCTTTGTTGAACCATCGGAAAAATGAAACACACAATTGTTTTTGTCCTTACTGAGACTAAATAATTTATCAGCTAATTTTCAAATACTAAGGGTAGACAGATTTGGTTTACCTGGGAGTGAACACTCATCAGTCTTGAATGAAAGTTCAATGGATTCCTTCAAGGTTTTCTCCAGAGTCTCCAGGATGTTTACCTAATCCAAAATTTTAATCATTTATCACAGAAAAATAAAATATTGAGTTAAAGTCAAACATGACTGAGTGTTCAGACGTATATTTGAAGACCGGACAAAATATAATTAGAACCTTATATTTTTTATATGCCTATTCAACTTAAACATAGCAAAAGTCTTCACGTGAATTCTGGCTGAAGAACACATGCGTAATAAAATATGATCATTATATTTCTTTATAAAATGTGACAAACCATCAAATTGTGCAGCTTCTCCAACATGGTATTTTTTGCCAGCTCAAACATGTCCTTCTTTGAGTGCACTTGTCTCTCAATAGTCTCTCTCATGTTTTTCAGTGAGTCCTTTGCTCTAAAGGCTGTAGCCTCTGCAATAAGACATGAAAATCCTATCAGACTTTTTATGCAGAATTATGATGAACATAAATGTATTTTAGTGCCAAGTTGTGAATCTCTGTAGCCTTCTTCCATAATGTCTTCAATCTTCTCGGTCAGACTGCTGAAGACTTTTTTCTTCTCTTTCCGGATGATTCTGTTGAGTTTTCCCTTAATTTTTTCTTCCTTAGAGGCAAAACGTGAAATATGAACATTGCTTTAAATTACATGGTTATACAACCAAATTTTCAGTTATTTATTTACTGCTAGTGGACTATAGAGAATCGCTATAAATAACTATAACTAATGAAGAAATTTGAAAAAATATGAGCTGCTGCTTAAGCCTTTTAGGTTTCTGCGTGTTCATTTATCGAACAGGAATGACACAAAACAACAGAATAAGGAGTCCAATTATTACATTTAATTAGCCATTTGTCACAGTTTACAGATTAATCTGGGTCAGAACTGTACACCATGCCCAGTAGGGTACCGGATATGACATGAAGAACTCACACACTCTTCTTCAGCTCACAGTTTCATATAGTCACAGCTTTATCAGTTTTGATTACATCATATACAAAACAAGAAATGTGGAAAACAGAGAATTTCAACAGCTAGGTGTTCAGATGACCTCGGAGTCTCCATTTCTATCATTGTGTAGTCTCCATGAGTGGCTGACCGTTGCCCAGACAGAGAGTGAGAACACCAAGTTCCCGATGACACCAAACATTATGAGCTTCTGTGCCATTAATCAGTGATGTTTATTTTCTCGTCTAAGACAGACTTCTCAGGGAAATAAATGTGTGACTAATAAAATCAAATGCATATCATGATTATATATATTTAAAGCTTAAAACTAAAAACTCATTTCCTTCACTAACAGATATAGAACAATAAACAAATTAAGACTCTAAACAAATAAACTAAGAAACATCATGAAACAGAACCATAAGATTGAAAACACAAAACGCTGGGCATAAGGCCCAGAACCATGACAGCATTATGGAGGTTCTAACATGATACCATATTTTTAATATGATTATCAACACAAAATAGTGTTTAAATAGCAGAGCAGTGCCCTCCTTTCCAAACTACATTCAGGTGCTTAGACAGATAAAAAAAAAATCATCGCAAGTTTTATTATATGCAGCCACATGCTGGTCATGTACTGATAAAGAAAAAAGGAGTAAAATGATGCTGTGTTGTGTAATGAACACTTTATTTTTAATTAATATTCAATGATATGTTTAATTCTCAAAAATACTGATAAAAATATAAAGTACAAGAGTGGGAGTCCTCTGATACATGGATGAACCACTAAGGAATTCTGCTGCCCGCCCTCCCACAACACATAAGAAGCTTGACCACAACAGATAAGAAGTAGCTGTTTGACTTGTGGCTGAATTATGCTATATAGCTAGTAAAATCATTGACCATGAAAAGCAAAAAGAAACTAAAAATCTTTTTTCTAAATTGTTGCTCACTCAGGGTTTGTGTGAAGTCTTTAACATGCTCAAATCTTGAATTGCAACATAAAATGATTGTGGTTCACTTGCTTTCTTTTTCTCCCTGCTGTATTTATGTTTATTTAAATAAAACACACAAAAAGGACTGAATGAAAACAATGTATTGCCACATAAAATATTTGTTTGTAAACAGATGACAGAAATAAGATGATTTTCAGGTCCAAAGAGGAACTGTTTTTTCTTTACTTTTGAGCTCTAATCAAAAACGTTCTAAAGTACTTACATTTGACTTTAAATCCATTCTTTTTAAAAAAAAAAAAAAATCCATGACAAAAAACGTGCAAGAGCTTTTTTTTTTTTTTTGGCACTGATAATATTCATGTAGAGTCCAAGCAATGATGTCTGTGCCCCAACTGAGAGGTCTAAAGATGTTTCTCACGCATTTATTGACACTAAACCCATGAAGAATGCAGCAAGTGAGAAATGTTGTTTCTACTAAGTTGACTTCAGTACTTTGATTTTGTTTTATTTTTTTACTGGGTGTGAATCTGAGGGTGAATAGATGTCTGTCTCTCTGTGTTGGCCCTGTGATGGACTGGTGACCTGTTCAGAGTGTACCCCGTCTCTCACCCTATGACGAAAGGCTCCAGCATCCCTTAATTGGATGGCCAGTTAAGAAGATGGATGGATGGATAAATATGGATAATTTGCCGTTTTTAATGCATGGAGCAAACACAAACAAACACACAAACTATCAACAGGGTACCATGCAGTATTTGATTCCTACATAGGTCTGTTATCTGTCTCTCACAAGTAAATGCTTAAATTGACTTAAAGAACTAAATAGAAGAACTTTATTTGCTACACTTTGTTTTGGAGGAGAAACGGTCAAAACCAGAAGCAAAGAAATTGCAGGGGTTTTTTTTCCAAAGTTTTTTCCACAAAGTCAAAGTTTTTCAAACATCTTGTCTTCAAACATCTCCCTCTGTATAACTTGTGAATCAATGTATTGACGACTCATCTAGGAAGTCACAAAAGAACCCAGAACAACATCTAAAGAACTGCAGACCTCACTCAGATCAGAGTTCAAGATTCAACAACAAGAAAGAGGACTGGGCAAAAATGGCATCCATGGGAGAGTTCCAAGGAGAACTGCTGACCAAAAAGCACACAAAGGTTCGTCTCACATCTGCCAAAAAACATCTTGATGATCACAAAGACTTTAGAGAAAATATTCTGTGGACTGATAAGACAAAAGTTTAACATTTTGGAACTTTCGAGTCCCGTTACATCTGCATTAAACTAACAACAGTCAAACATGGTTGTGGTAGTGTGAGTAGTGTGGTAGTCTGAGGCTGTTTTGCTGTTTCAGGACAACTTTCTGTAATTGATGGAACCATGAATTCTGCTCTCTACCAGAAAATTCTGCAGGAGAATATCCAGCCATCAGTTCATATCCTGAAATTCAAGTGCACCTGGGTTATGCAGCAGGGGAATGATCCAAAACACACCCCTGAATGGCTCAGAAAAACAAAACGAGAGTTTTGGAGTGCTCTAGTAGGAAGGGGACAAATACCTTTTTACAGCACTGTAGATTATTACAATTGTCATACTGAATAATATTAGGACTTGAAGTCTCTCGCATATATTTGTTTTTGTCTCCCTCCATCTCAATTTCATGTGTGCAGGGTTTGAAAAAACAAATTTCTATCTTAAAACTACAACACATGTTCTTTTACCCACATTTTTCTGAACAGTATACAAAATCAAATTTATGCATACATTTAGAATCAGTACAGATTAGTAACAGCAGATAACAAAATGATATAGTAGCTGAAGTGGAAGCTGACAGTTGTTTGCTACAAGTTAATTACTCACATGACACACACTGAAAGGGCTGTATTGCAGTAAAGAAATATTTGTATTATAAACTAAAAAATAGTACATATTCTTGTTCTATATAAGTTGCAAGGTTGAATCAACATATCTATAAAATGAAGCTTCTTGCCCAACAAAGCGAGATTAAACAAATCTGATAAAAATGTATTATAAGCAGAATAAAATAATAAAAATCACAAAGTTATGGATATCATAGTGATCTTTTAGCTTAGACCCCTAAAATGAAAACCAGTAACATTCCTGGTTTAAATCAACCGGGGACGTAGGTGTTGTATTTCTTCCCCCTCTCTATCTCTCTGATTTCATGTCAGGTCTATAACTAATTAAAAATGTACTACGAACACAAAACAAGAAAAAAATCACCTAAATGTTTTTGGATACAATAATGGCCTTTTAGTTTAGACCTTTATGATTAAAACCTTAGCATTGCTGGTTTGAATTACTATCTAAAATCTATATGAAACTCAAAAGTACACATCAACACAACATTCAAAGAGAGCAGAGAAAACAACTTGGGAAAATTGCCTGATGATATCAGGAGACCTCATGTCTTTAATCAGCGTTCCCTCCAGGATGTTCAGTGGGTGATCAGGTCTCTGCTGTTTCTCCCTGCAGAGCAAATCTGAAACATCCAGCAGAGAGAAACAGAAAGGGTGTAATGCTCAGTCACTAAGGGCAAACAGTAAAATCATCATGACCTAAAAATTTGCTTAAAACATGTTTGGAAAGCTGCTCACACTATAACAAAAAAAAACAAAACAACTTATCATTCAACTAAAGTCAGTTTTTAAGGGCAGCTTCACTTAAACGACCCTGTGTATACACCATAGATACAGAGCAGCTGCTCTGTATCTATGGTGTATATAGATGTATCTATCTATCTATCTATCTATTATCACACATCATAAATTGTCATAGCACTGTTCACATTATCCAGCACAAAAGCATTTCATCAGTTTTACCCAGTTACTGTCGCAAAATTTGAAGTTCAAGATGATATATCTTCACCCTCTTCAGCTCTTCTGAAACATCTAAAAATAAATACATAATAACAAAGCACTTTAATTCATTACATATTTATTATTATTGATATATGTACAGGATTCCTAGTGCTCAATATAAATTATTTACTTTAATATGTTCTGTTTACCTGGGAGTGAGGAGTTATTATTATTCTTGAGTGACAATTCAATGGCTTCCTTCATGGTTTTCTCCAGATCATCCAGGACGATTCCCTAATTGAACATTGTAACCTTTATTACTTTTAGCAGAGACCAATACTGAGGTAAAAAGAATAACTGGACATCAGAAATTATTGGGCAGATGTTTTGAACCAGGGCTGTTAAAGTGTGGCCAGTGGCAGTTATTGGTAATATTTTATGCTGACCTCTTCAATTTAAAATCTTCTGGTCAACTTATGATAGCAGACAAAACCTATGCAGCACTGACAAATACAGCTGGAGTCAAGAAATGGAATGATATATTCCCCTTGTTTACAGGCTGCTCAGACTGGGCAAAGTACTAATGCCTTGATATGAACTGTGGACCGGGGGGGGGGGGGGGGGGGGGGGGTGTATATTTAAAATGTGACAAACCTTCAATTCATTCAACTGCTCCAACATGGCATTTTTTGCCTTCTCATACATTTGATTATTTGAGCGTACATGTCTCCTGATAGTCTCCTTCATTTTTTTCAGTGAGTCCTTTTTATTAAATCTTGCTGCTTCTACAAAAGAGACAACAGTTTGTAAAAATCACTATGCACAATCAAGGTGAATATAAATGTTTATTATAGTGACAGGCTGACCTCCTTTCTTACCTTCATAGCATTCTGTCATGTTTTCCTTGATTGTTTCTGTCAGACTGTTGTAGACTTGTTTCTTCTTCTCTCGGATGGTTTTACTGAGTTTTGCCTTAATATTTTCTTCCTTAGAAACAGGAAATATGGATGAACATTATTTCAAAAAACATCAAGGGAATAAAATTGAGGGTATTTTTTCAGTATTTAGGTTAATCTGTTGATCATTTGAACAGCAGAGCATCGTTGTTTACCTCCATCTTGACATATGTCAGCAGCAGTTCCAAATCTGGGAACTTGTCAATTAAGGAATCGGTGTCAAGGGAAAACACACTGATGACTCCATTGAACGGACCATATTTTACTTTGTCTCTGAAACATGTTAAAGCATTTCATAATGATGATATTGACAAGTTTATTTTTAAATGATGTAATTTGTCCATATACTGTATTACATTTTTGTGTAATTAGTAAAGTAGTAATAGTACTAAAGTAATTTGTTTCCACTCCATAGGTATAAAATGGACAAACAAAAAGTTTAAAGCCCATATTAGGTCACTTTTTTCCTTCTTTTTTTTTTTTTATTGTATTTGTATTGTAAACACCAGATAAATGGACAAAGACTTTGAGGAAAAACAAAATGTATTAAAGACAGGACAAATAAGAATCATTTTATTTAAATGTGTTTGTATGCAGTGTATATTTACTTGTGTGTGACTGCCTGCTTGAGTCCCACAGGGTCTGACCAGGGGGCACACCTGAGGGCAGAGAAAACAAGGGGAAAGTGAAAAAAAAAGTGGCAAAATAATCATACTGCTGTTATTCTGACCACCCTCTCCACCCTCATCACAACTACAAATGATGGTCATAGACCAGCCAGGAAAAGTACTGCGCCAGACACAGCCAATGGCAGTGAAGAGGGCACAGGGTGCTGTATGGGTTTTAGAACAGCAAGTGGCTTTAGCCATGCAACTTGAATAATATTTTTATAAATTTTCTTTGTATTGAGGATAAATTATCATCACAGTGGGTACAAATCTGGCACCCAATTTAAATCATATTTTGTATTGCTGTCTGTGTTGTGTAGAGATTTTCCTTTGTTCGATTTGGGTGCTTTTTGAGTCTTCTACAGATCACTGTAGGAGAAGGGTGCCTCAGTGGGTTTGAACCCTTTGGGTTCAGGATTAGGGGTTAAAGTTTAATAAACTGGCCGGTTCATTAGGGGTTGATAGACAGATGTTTTTGGCTTTGTTACAGCAGTGAAACAGGATGACCCAGTGTTACCCACCACCCTGCCAGCCCCTCAAAGTTCTGTTACCATTAGTAGCCATTAATAGCTATCATCACCTATTTGATTGCTTTAAAAAATTAGTTAAGAATAAGAATAAATATATGGGATTCTTACGGGAAGGTTTTGCTGAATTGTTTGTCAATGCTGTCAGTCAGGAGTTTAGCTAAGTCCTTGTTGAAGTTTATTTGTTGCCCTTTTATTGTTTTGTGATCACCACCTTTCCCAACTACAGCCTTTAGTGTCTTGTGAAAAGCGCTGCCCTTCTGTTTCTGAAACAAAAAAGAAAACACATTTCTGAACACATGACCGTATGAAATATAAAATCAATAATGTAATATTTAAAAACGTACATCTAATAACTTCTTCAGTGTTTTTTCATCTTCCTTTTTGGATTTTTCAACCCCTTTGCTAAGACTTTTTTCAAAAGCTCTGTAGGCCTCTTCTATTCCTTTTTTCACTTGGTCAAGTTTGCAGCTCAGGTTTTTCTCAAGTTTTGCACGCACACTTTCTTTCTTATCAGCCTGAAATATAAAAATGCATTAATGAAAACAATGAAACAATAAATGCCAAGATCTGATGGAAAATGTTCAGTAAGCTGAAAAAGTTTTTGGACCAATTACTGTAGATTTTTTTTTTTTTAAAGATACTTATTTGCTTCTTTAATCTTTATCTATTCTTTTGACAGTTAATATGAAGGAAGAATTGTGTTACTTACCATTTGTGTACATTTGGTCCCTTGAATCAGAGACAGAATCCCGCGAGCTCCAGACACATATTTTAATGCCTCCCAGTAAGGGTCACTGAGATTTTGCAGAAAATTTTGAAGTTCGGGTATTTCTAGTGAGAATTGATTAATGCATTTTTAATTTAAATCCAAATAGTCATTGTTGTATGTAATTAAACTAAACTAAAACAGCATCATTTGGTATCTATTTTCTGTTGGATACAACACGTTCATATCAGGAAACTTGACCTACCAGTTTCTTCTAGATTCAGATGCTTTCTTTTCAAGAATTCTTTGGAGCTCACTGTGAACACTTCGAAATTGTAATTGTTGAAGTATTTCTGGGGAAAATGGAATATATTTTAAAGCATCCTTGCTATTGTCAAGAGTCTTTGTGCCACATTTTCATTCAGGCTAAAAAACTCACCTTAATCGTGCTTTGGTCGTTGAACTTTTTTTGTACTTCGTCTTTGGCTCGTTTGTTTCTTTCAACTATAAGTTTATAGACATCAGCTGCTGGACTATAAGAATACATATGTGTTATCCAGTGTTTAATGTACTGAGAGAAATGCAGGCATGTTCTAGTTCTCTCAGTGAGCCAGACAGTCTGTTGTGTATCTCTGTCTCTCTGGACCAAATTCCCTCTGCAATCCCTTCTCAGGAAGATTTTTTTTTTCTAGGAAATATTCCCCTGCCTGTCACACTCTCCACTGCCTCCACCATTGCTAACTAAATTCCCTTTCTGCCAATGAATTCTCCATTCATTATCCAGTTCACCTTCTTCAAAATACTTGTGTCTGACTCAGAGTCTGTTCTGTATTAATCTTCATGTTTTTCAGATCTTTATGGAATGACCCAGTAACTGGATACCACATGCACCACTGTCTAATTTGATTTTTTTTTTATTTTTTTATTTAAACTCTTGCCATCTTAATTTACTTACAGATCATCTGAATTCCCAGTATCATCAGTCTTGGTGCAGATGAAGTGAATGCGCTGACATTCACCACCATGTCCAATCAACCCACTGACACTTTTCAGGATCTCCCAAGCTGCTCCTTTTGATGCTGCTCTCTTAATCTCAGCCACAATCCACACAGTGGAACATTCACCAGCAATCTGAAATTGGATATTGGCCATGTTAATATTTAATCAACAATCATCAATTCTTCAAAAAAAGATGTTACCCTTACCCTTTTCCACATTTCATCTCTGCTCTTATTACAGTCACCATTTCCAGGAAGGTCCACAAGTGTAACATGCTGGAGAAGACGATTGTTTGGCACTTTGACAGTCACACACTTAACGAGTGGCCAATACCACCTCTTCACTTTTACAGTGCTGTCCTGAGAAGGTAAAGAGCCATTTCTTGTGTACTGGATAAGTTGTTCAGATAACTCCTCAGCCTGCAATAAATAAAAAAAGTAAGACCAAGCAAAACAATTTACAGTTTTTCATTTATATGCTTGCTAGAAATGCCTTCTTGAGAGAAAGAGAGAGAGAATAAAAAATGCTTGACAAATTGTTTTGCTTTGATGCTTCATTTAAACTCTGTAGCACTCTGGGTTTCACCATTATCAACAATGGATCTGCAAATATAAGCGTATTTAGGAGGACATGTGTGAATAAAAAGTATTACAACATTTAGCTTCTATAGGCCTCAGTTTTCAACAAAAGGACTGACACAACTGCAGCAGTGAAGATGATGCTGTCACAGTTTAACGTGGAGCCGGAGTCTGTCTACACAAACATGGCAAAGAGGTGGAGCTGTTACTGAGAGGGTGAGCTCAGGTACAAAAAAAAATAAACAATTTTTTAGCGTTCCAAACAGCAGCGCTTGTTCCTGTAATCCCCATTAAAACCTTTGCTGGGACCAAGCTGGAGGGAGACTTTCATCAAACTACCTGATCAACATGCTCCAACATGAAGAAAAGAGAACTTAGTAACTGCTCAGAACTCTTCAGAAGTTAAAGCATGCAGATGAACTGTTAACTTAGTCTAATATGATGTATAAATCAGGCAGTTTACTGAAGGCTGAGGGAAGCTGTCCTACTTTATATGGCAGCAATAACTGCAGCAAACGCGGTGAGGCTAAAGAGGGGGCATGGGGTGTATGAGACCACATTTATTTCAAGGGTTTAGAAACATTATTTTTCAGATTCAGATTAATAAAAAAATAAATTATATTAATTCATTAAATTGTATAAATATTTAAAAATATAAAACTAAAAGTCTTTTTCTCCACAGGCCAGTAAAAATAAACGTGAGCCAGTAAAACTCTGAGCCACCGACTTAGGGCTGTTGAGTTGGACCCAACCAGTTGTATGAACCACTGATCAGCTGCCTTGTTTTTATACATCATCTGTGAAATTCTTTACATTGAACATTTATGTTTGACTGTATTTAGAGGCCACATTTTCAGGTAGGCTGTGATTTACAAAAAAGATCATTGTGTGTATATGTGCTCATGGTTGGTTATATCATCTGTTTTTTGGCCAACATTATTTTAAGCTTTTTGTGCACATACACTTTTAGTATGGATCCCACACACAGTTTTATACATGATACACTGAGATTTATAACAAAAAATTGTATTTCCTTAAACAGTTTGAATCCAAACATCCTTTTGGGACATCAGCTAGATCTGTTCATGAACAAATCTGTCACAGCTTTGACTAAAATGAATTCTGTTTATGGTGAACAATGTTTTTAAAAATTTAAAGGAGAGAATTAATTTGACATAGGTCTGCAGCACTGAGCACAGATGCACTCTGGTGGCTGTAGTTCAGGAGGTAGAGCAGGTCACCTACTAACCGGAAGGTTGGCAGTTTGATTCCTGGCTGCCCAAGTATCCTTGGGCGTGTGAATGTTAGACAGTAAAAGCACTTAGCTGAGTTTCATATGGAAGTGCTTGTGTAAATGCAAATGTGTTGTATGAGTGCTCAGAGTAGAAAAGCGCTATATAAGAAGTAGTCCATTTACTCTACTTATGTAGAAAGTCCTCACACAGTGTTTTCAGGTTTTTGCTGAATTAGTCTTAAACTAAATCAGTCTGTATGTTAATCATGAAAAATATTTCAAAGCAACTCACTTTGTCAGACTGGTAAGCATGCTTTATACACTGCTCAAAAAAATAAAGGGAACACTTAAACAACACAATATAACTCCAAGTAAATCAAACTTCTGTGAAATCAAACTGTCCACTTAGGAAGCAACACTGATTGACAATCAATTTCACATGCTGTTGTGCAAATGGAATAGACAACAGGTGGAAATTATTGGCAATTAGCAAGACACACTCAATAAAGGAGTGGTTCTGCAGGCGGGGACCACAGACCACTTCTCAGTACCTATGCTTTCTGGCTGATGTTTTGGTCACTTTTGAGTGTTGGTGGTGCTTTCACTCGTGGTAGCATGAGACGGACTCTACAACCCACACAAGTGGCTCAGGTAGTGCAGCTCATCCAGGATGGCACATCAATGCGAGCTGTGGCAAGAAGGTTTGCTGTGTCTGTCAGCGTAGTGTCCAGAGGTTGGAGGCACTACCAGGAGACAGGCCAGTACACCAGGAGACGTGGAGGAGGCCGTAGGAGGGCAACAACCCAGCAGCAGGACCGCTACCTCCGCCTTTGTGCAAGTAGGAACAGGAGGAGCACTGCCAGAACCCTGCAAAATGACCTCCAGCAGGCCACAAATGTGCATGTGTCTGCACAAACGGTTAGAAACCGACTCCATGAGGATGGTATGAGGGCCCGACGTCCACAGATGGGGGTTGTGCTCACAGCCCAACACCATGCAGGACGCTTGGCATTTGCCAGAGAACACCAGGATTGGCAAATTGGCCACTGGCGCCCTGTGCTCTTCACAGATGATAGCAGGTTCACACTGAGCACATGTGACAGACATGACAGAGTCTGGAGACGCCGTGGAGAGCGATCTGCTGCCTGCAACATCCTTCAGCATGACCGGTTTGGCAGTGGGTCAGTAATGGTGTGTGGTGGCATTTCTTTGGAGGGCCACACGGCCCTCCATGTGCTCGCCAGAGGTAGCATGACTGCCATTAGGTACCGAGATGAGATCCTCAGACCCCTTGTGAGACCATATGCTGGTGCGGTTGGCCCTGGCCCTAATGCAGGACAATGCTAGACCTCATGTGGCTGGAGTGTGTCAGCAGTTCCTGCAAGATAAAGACATTAAAACTATGGACTGGCCTGCCCGTTCCCCAGACCTGAATCCGATTGAGCACATCTGGGACATCATGTCTCGCTCCATCCACCAACGTCATGTTGCACCACAGACTGTCCAGGAGTTGGCGGATGCTTTAGTCCAGGTCTGGGAGGAGAACCCTCAGGAGACCATCCGCCACCTCATCAGGAGCATGCCCAGGCATTGTAGGGAGGTCATACAGGCACGTGGAGGCCACACACAATACTGAGCCTCATTTTGACTTGTTTTAAGGCAGGGCTCTTCAACTCCAGGCCTTGAGAGCCCCTGTCCTGCAGGTTTTAGATGTGTCCCTGATCCAACACACCTGAATCAAATGGCTGAATTACCTCCTCAGTATGCAGTCAAGTTCTCCAGAGTCCTGCTAATGACTTCTATATTTGACTCAGGTGTGTTGAAGCAGAGACACATGTAAAACCTGCAGGACAGGGGCTCTCGAGGCCTGGAGTTGAAGAGCCCTGTTTTAAGGACATTACATCAAAGTTGGATCAGCCTGTAGTGTGTTTTTCCACTTTAATTTTGTGTGTGACTCCAAATCCAGGCCTCCATTGGTTAATAAATTTGATTTCCATTGATGTTTTTTGTGTGATTTTTGTTGTCAGCACATTCAACTTTGTACAAAACAAAGTTTTCAATGAGAATATTTCATTTATTCAGATCTAGGATGTGTTATTTGAGTGTTCCCTTTATTTTTTTGAGCAGTGTATTATTATTTTTTTTCTTACTTACTGTTTTACATGTGATAGACTTCCCAGACCTAAGAAGGTTTTGAATGTCTTTGTAACAGCTTTTCTCTAGGAGCTGTTCCACAGATAATTGTTTCCAGTCTTCTCCATACAGCGCTGACAGCTTCTCTTTATTGTAACTGTGGTCATCATCTTCTTCACCACTATCATCATCTTCACTATCATCATCTTCACCACTATCATCATCTTCTTCACCACCATCATCATCATCTTCCATTTCCTGATCAGTTTTGTCTCCAACAGACTGGTATAAAGACCACAACTCATTTTCCCACTCCTAAAACACAAAAATAATTACACATTAGTTTTATTGAATGACATGTAACGTAACTAGTAACTGTATTTTTGAAGCCATACTGTGATGCTTCCATTAGCATTTCAAGGAGTAATAAACATATGATTTTACCTCTTCTGTCATGAACTCAATATCTGCCTGATATTTGTCCTTTATTAAGATGTCCATGTTAGCCTCCACCTTTATCATTACTGAGGTACATGCACTGGTACATTCATCAGAGGAGGGCAAAAGATTCTTCTCATTAATGATGGCATTTATCAAACAGCTTTTTCCAGCCCCAGATTCACCAAAGACGCCAACCTGCTCCTTCTTGTCTTTGTCCAGATCAGTGATTTTTTTCCTTTGGAGCAAAAGTAAACATGAATTAATTGATTGGCTGTTTGCAGAGAGCTGTATCAAAGCACATTCATGGAAAGTTTAATAGAAGTGAAAAGTATTGTAGGAAAAGTGTGAACAAACAAGAGGGATGAAAATAGCCTCGAGAGGATAGTCAATAAAAGTCGATTCAAGAACTGGGGAGCGCTTCACAAGGAACGGACTGAGGCTGGTGTCAATGCATCAAAAGTAACCAACATGCAGACATCTTAAGGAAAGGAGCTACAACTGTGTCATTTGCAGGTGTTGATGGTGGTTGGTCCACGGTTCCCATAGTATTGTCAAGAGGAAGATGAAGAACACCCAACCAAAGCCAAAGCCAGCCTAAGCAGAGAAACCCAGATGGAGGTCCCCGTCCCCATTGACCTACAGCACCTTATCCATGGGGAGCGCCAAGGCGTTCCCTTACCTGCTCAGAAATATAATCTCTCCAGCATGTCCTGGGTCTGCCCCAGGGCCTCCCCCTGGCAGTCTTTCTACCTTAGTACCTTTATCGCTAGATTTAGCAACTTTTCAGAACCCCCCCCCCCCAGCAACTATTTTTTCAAAAAGTGACTTTTTCCGATGACGCTGGCGACTTTAGGAGAGTTTTGGAGATAGACTGGAAACGTGAAATCCTCCACTGTCACCATGTTTGGTGTACATACAGCCTTCTTAGTGTGTCCCTTTGTATGCTTTGGCATTGCCCGGACCCCAAGAATACCTGGCTGCAGGCAAGAGTGAGCTGTTTTATCTCAACTTCATAGCGGAAGTTGGCTGTACCGCAAGTCACGTGATCTTCATAGCGGAAGTGGGTCTTCTTTACGTCCTTATTCCTCGTGATGCAGCCGGTGGATTTACTGAGCCCCCCACCCTCCCACCGGGCCTCGCTTTGAAAACAAGGATAAAGGAGGGTTAAATAAAAGGTATTTTCTCTCTCTCCCATTTTTCCTTTTCTCTTCTGACAGGCAAAGTTTGCCTTTTCATCCACTCATGCACGCATGCGCACACACAAAAATACAACAAATCAACAGTCAACAAATATGAGAAACTTGAATTACTGGGTCCAGAATATTGGCGCTCCCCCATCATGGCTCATTATGGAAGCAAACGTCCAACATCAAATAAGCTTTATTATACTCTCCTCTGCAATCTTCACCCTCCAAATACACTAAAAACACAAATGTGGCCTCTTTTCTTTGGATGCAATTTAGATGCCATCTTGGCTTATGAGAACCCTAAGTCAGTGCACCACCTGCAGCTACCCATAACTTTTCTCCCTCCTTGCAGGACAGTATTTTCTCTATATGGGCTGGACTCGGTATAAGAACTTTTAGAGAGCTGTATGTTGACTCCTTGTTTGCCTCCTTCCAACAATTAACTGATATTTACAAGCTCCCCAACAGGCATTTTTTCAGGTATCTGTAGGTACATCATTTTGTTTATGACACATTTTCAGGATTTCTGGCTATCCCTAACCCCACAGACTATGAAATATTTCTGAAACTTCTCTCTTCACTTAGCAAGGCATTCTCCTCTATTTAAATGTGGATCTATAGTCTCCACTCTAACCTTTCTAACAGTCTAAAAACATTGTGGTAGGGAGATCTGGGAGACGATCTCGGGGAGGGTCTGGGGGGGAAATCCTATTGAGGGTTCATAGATCCTCAATCTGTACCAGGCATAGTTTTATGCAATGTCAAATCTCACATAAGGCCCATTATACCAAGGCACGTTTAGCGAAAATGTTTGATACTGTGCCCCCCTTATGTAAGCGATGCCAGCAAGATACAGCAAACCACACGCATACGTTGTCCTTACTTGAACTCTTTTTGGACAGAAATTTTCAAAACTGTCTAATATGACAGGCCAGGGCATTGCCCCTAACGCCTTAATAGCCCTCTTTGGTGTCTGGCCTTCCGCACCCAGTCTATGAAAAGGAATCTAATAGCCTTCATAACTGTCATGGTCCCTGGGTGGTTTGTGGAGTTGTGTGTGTTTTTCTTCTGCTCTCTCTGGTGTGTGGGTGTGTGTGTATGTTGGTGGGTGCGTCTCTCCGGAGCTGTGATTTTGTGAGTCTCCTCCCTCCTGGGCTGGCCATCATAGAAGCTGTTTCCACACCTGTTTCTGATCGGCTCATCATCGTGCTCTTCTTAAGCTGGCAGAAGGCTTTCACCCATCGCTGGATCTTTGACTGTGAACCAGTTAGTTTCGACCACCTCTCGTGAGTCTCTCTTGCTTCCCTCCACCTTGTCTTACTTGTGTCTTCTTTGTGCCCAGATTCTCTGTCGAGTGGAGGTTTTAGCAAGCCTGTCCTGGAGTCAGGAGTCAGCCCCCGAGCCCAGAGCCCTGTGTTTTCTGGAGACCTCAAGCCCAGTCTCACCCCCAACGCCCACCACTATGCCTGCTCTCCACACCATCCCTGGAGCCCTATTCACCTCCTCCACCATTCTGCCAAGCTCACCTCTCCACCACAGGAGCCCCATTCCACCTCCATTCCAAGCCCGCCTGCCCATCTCCCTTTCCTCACTGTAAATAAAGCCTTGCACTTAAACCATCTCTCTGTGTCTGCTTTGAGTCCACAGCACCTGACCTTGACAGTAACTCTGCTGGCCAGGAAGCTAATCTTACTGAAATGAAAATCTCCTAAACCGCCTACCCATATGACTTGGGTGAAGGAAGTGCTTTATTTCATTAAATTAGAAAAGATTAGGCTTTCTTGGATGGGTAAGGCATCAAACCTTTGATAAGATTTGGAAACTCTTTCTGTTGTATTTTCAAGGCAGGAATCACAAGATTACAGTTGACTGAGCATCACTTCAAACACCTTAATATGAGGCAGCCCACATATCTAATAGTTTTCCTTTTTTCTCTTTTTTTGTTTGTTTTGTATTATTTTTGCTTATTTATTTTGATTTCCCTGTGTCTGTGTGGGTTTTCTTTGGGTACTCCGGTTTCCTCCCACAGGCAAAAGACATGCGATTACTGGGGTTAGGTTAATTGGTCACTCTAAATTGTCCATGAGTGTGAATGTGAGTATGAATAGTTGTCTGTCTCTCTGTGTTAGCCCTGCAACAGGCTGGCAACCTGTACAGGGTGTATCCTGCCTCTCGCCCTATGTCAGCTGGGATGGAATCCAGCCCCCCCCCCACGACCCTGAACAGGGTAAGTGGAAGAGAATGGATGTTTTGAACAAACTCAAATGGTCGGGTATATATCACTCCTGTGACAGCTGGTGGGGTTAGGTGCCAAAGGTGGGTATGAGTAGAGTTTTTGGTCACAGATGTATCTTTTCATATATTTGTTATCTTTGAATCCTGATGTCTTCAGGTTTTCTGTAATTTGTTATAAAATCTAATTAATGGAATTACATTAAAAACATAAAAATGTGCTTTTTTTCTGCTTTTATTGAAAAAAACAGTCAATTTTGACCACGTCACTCGGGGTATCCTGTGGCAGTATGGGGTGTCAGGACCACTGTTATTGTTATTCAGTCCCTGTAGAACCGCAGCCAGAGCTTGGTCCGTATAGCTGGCAATAAGTCTAACTCATTTCCTGTGGGTGTTGGACTCCGTCAGGGCTGCCCTTTGTCACCGATTCTGTTCATAATTTTTATGGACAGAATTTCTAGGCGTAGCCATGTGGTGGAAGGCTTCTATCTTGGTGGCCTCAGAATCTCGTCTCTGCTTTTTGCAGATGATGCGGTCCTGCTGGCTTCATCAGGTGGTGGCCTCCAGCTCACAGTTGAACGATTCGCAGCCGAGTGTGAAGTGGCTGGTATGAGAATCAGCACCCCTAAGTCTGAGGCCATGGTCCTCAGCCGTGGAGTGCCCTCTCCAGCTCAGGGCTGAGTTCCTGCCCCAGGTGGAGGAGTTCAAGTATCTCAGGGTCTTGTTCACGAGTGAAGGGAAAGCGGAATGGGAGATCGACAGACAGATCGGGGCTGCGTCTGTAGTGATGCGGACGCTGCACCGGTCTGTCTTGGTGAAGAGGGAGCTGAGCGTAAAAGCGAAGCTGTCAATTTAGTAGTTGATCTATGTCCCTACCCTCAGCTATGGCCATGAGCTTTGGGTAGTGACCAAAAGAATAAGATTGTGAATTCAAGCGGCAGAAATGAGCTTCCTCCGACGGGTGGCTGGCCTCTATCTTAGATAGGGTGAGTCGTGTGGCCATTCGGGAGGGGCTCAGAGTAGAGCCGCTGCTCCTCCACATCGAGAGGAGCCAGTTGAGGTGGCTTGGGCATCTGACTAAGATGCCTCCTGGACACCTCTTGGGTGAGGTGTTCCGGGCATGTCCTACCAGGAGGAGGCTCTGGGGTAGACCCAGGACACACTGGAGAGATTATATCTCTCAGCTGGCCTGGGAACGCCTTGGAGCCCCTCCGGATGAGCTGGTGGAGGTGGCTGGGGAGAGGGAAGTCTGGGCTTCTCTGCTTGGGCTGCTGCCCCCGCGAACCGGCCCCGGATAAGCGGAAGAAAATGGATGGATGGATGGGTGGATAACAAGAATAATTACATTTTAGCAATAAATATACAAGACCTTATGGTGAATTAAACATTACAGAAACATAAAAAAAATTGTTTTGAATAATTATCAGTACTTTTAATTTAGGGCAGCTGTGGCACAGATCTGATACTGGCTGGTGGTCTAATAAAATTGTTAAGCACTTTATTACATGTCACAGTGTTTGGAATACAAGGTAGAAATATTTTACCATTCTGATATGGTTATAATATCCAAATATGAGAAAGCATCGACCTTTACCTCATTGTAATGTTACAAACTAATGTCACTATATTGTCCATCCATCCATCCATCTTCTTCCGCTTATCCTATTCAGGGTGGCAGGGGAGCTGGAGCCTATCCCAGCTTTCTATACTATTACCAATTGGTTTTTCATCATAGGAGTTTTGGCATATTCCCACATTATCATTCACATGTTACTACCATATTACAGAAATTTCAGTATATTATTGCTCAGCTAAAAATTATTGTTGATAGGTGTTTGGTATATTATTTTTCTTTCCCAGGG